>WOGP01000695.1:0-22594 GCA_015342065.1 Leptinotarsa undecemlineata | reverse complement strand
CTTAGCAACAAGTAATTTATCTTCACTGTTTGTTAATCTGCACAATTCACTTTCTAGCTATAGACTCCTTCTCAGAGCGAGAATCCGATCTTAAATAGTCCCGACGAACATTCTGGAGACATCTACTGGTTTCGGTACTAATCCGTTCTGTTCTCTGGCGTTCGTCGATCGCATTCCTATGCGGCATTTGAAATAAACGGTCAAGGCCGGCTTCAGACTCATTACAATAATATAAATTGATTTCAAATCCCTGAAAAAATCTGTAAAAAATTAAAAAGATTAACCAAAAAATAACGATTTTATTAAACAAAAAACTGAAATTACAAAGAAATAACATACAAGCAAAAAAAAAATGTTAACAACAAATGAAAAATAAAAATTAAAAGATTCCAAAACAAGTTACGTCACGATGTTTCGATTGTTAGTATCCACAATCGTCTTCGGGTGATAACTGTTATCATCCCTACGCACCCTTACGAACGACAACCCTCAGAAGTCGAAACTTGTGCGAGTAAAGGGTTAACGAGGTCTTGCGTTTTAACGTGTGATTCCTTACACGGTTGGACGATAGCAAGTGAAAATCGATCGTTCAGACTTGGGCTTGAACCACCGACCAACACGACAGTCAATTCGAGTGAGTGAACAAAGCATCCACGTCGAACCGCCTGGCTATCGACCAAATCTAATAAAAACACTTTTCCCATACCAGAACGAAATTTTTTCATTCATTTTTGCATCATAAATTAGTGAATAATCTTTTTACACGATAGTTATGTTCGTTCATACGTTCTGTCATGCCAATGAGTTGTGTATTGTGGTGAATTGAAGATGCCAAAGTTTTTCTTCTGCGTCAACATTAATTTTGAATTCTATGAATATTCTACTCCGTTGTCACATCTGATTTTTACGTTGTTAAATTCAAATATGCGTTTGCTTCTTCAACATAGGTACCCTTCGATAACTTCCAAAACTACATTTTTATGTTGAATTAGGTAGATTTTGGTCAAATGAGTGAAGTCATCAAGAACTGTTACGAAATAGTTTTTATTGTTTCAAGTAGAAGGTTTGATGATTCCACTAAAATCGGTATGGAGAATTTGTAAAGGTTTTGAAGTTTGCGATTTGTTATCAGGAAAGGTTTTCTGGTTTGTTTGGCTTTCGGGCAGCATGCGTAAATATTTTCTAATGTTTAAATGAGCTAACTTTTTATGCAAATCTTCAGCAGATATTGTACAGAATTTTTTATCAGCTGCGAGATAAATGTGTCCTTGGAGTTTTATAAAAAACACAGCGTATGAATTTAGTGATTCTGTGATATTATTTGAACCACATACCATCAAAAAGGGGTTCCAGCATTTCCTCTCGTTGACAGGAGAAATCGCTTCGGATAAAAAGAGATATTCCAAAGTTACGTGTGAATCGGGAGTGGAAATCATAATTTTTCCTTATATTCCTACCATTGAAATCGGAAATGACGGCACAGAAACGAAACGTTAGTCTGAAACCAACTTCAGGCTGCCGAAGCCGTTGCAACAATATTTCTATTTCAGCGGGCGATGTCGGGTGGGACCGGCATCTATCATAGGTTTCCTGCCAATGATGTTGAAACTCTTAATCAGCTAATTGGTAAGGTAGGAGTACACTATGGCACTGCCCGCTCGATCGGACGCAAATTCAAATGCAACGAATGACGGAGTTGTGGGAATCCAGCATAAGTATGAACTATACTTTAACCTTTAAGTCTATTTTACTTACGTTTACGCTACCGTGGATATAGACACGTCAATGGTTTTGTGACTTTGGTAAATAGAAAATTCAAATTGGTTTCTAATTTCTATTCCACTTAACCTTCTGTCAATTCTATAAAAACAATAATTGGAAATGTCTTAAAATGTACAGTCTCTTAATACATATTTTAATTTTAGGCATAATTAGTGTATCAGGTGTGTATAAAATAAATATATCTACTCTGTCCTGGAGTTTACCAAGGTTATATATTTTATTTCCAAAACTGATGAATCAAATAATGCCTGTTTTTTCTTTATCATTTTCTAGCTGAACTGCAATTACAAATAGTCAAGAATTATAACGAATTCTACATACCAGTCACTGATGTAGTTGAAGAAAAAGTTGGAACATCATTTTCTCTATTATGTGAACTTATAGTAAACAATGACACAAATAATTCCATTGATGATCATCTTACTTGGGTAAAAGGAGAAAACTTATCAAATCAAACAAGGTATATAACATCAGTAACAAATCGAAAGTAAAATCAAAAAGTAATTTTTTTATTTCAGTTTGAATAAAATTATAAATAGTATTCGTGACATCAACAAATCAGAAAAAAGATTCAGTCCCTTGTTAGCTGAGGATAAAGGAAACTATTACTGCATCAGTCACAAGTTCAATTTGTCAAAGAATATAACGATATTGGTAATCGATAATGTTAAAAAAAATGATTTTCGACCCATGAGGGAAACAATATTTTGTAATGACCAAATGTTTCAATGTGTATCTAATGGATTATGTATTATACCCCACTATGTGTGTGATGGTAAACCTGATTGTAAAGATGAATCTGATGAGTCTTTTGAACAGTGCAATGGCGATCCTTGTAGAGGTAGTTGGTTTTATACCTCATTTCAAGTATACTTTTTATACATTTTTTTAGACAAAATTCCATGTGAAGATGGAAGATGTATACCTAGTGTTTGGTGTTGTGATAGGCAACATGACTTGAACTGTACTGTAACAAATAGGCCTAAATGTTGCCAGTCAATAATTTCAGAAGGTAGGTAGGGTGATTATCAGGCAAAGAGGCTCACACTGAAGTCACAATTTAGTGCTAACTTCAGCTTTCAGAGATACATCCATTCAAGTGATTGAAAATTGATGTTTTCAGGGACTCAGTTTTGGCAACAAAAATTTGTAAAATCATATACTAAAGACATTCATTCACTCCCCTCATGCTGTGTTAAATTTTCAAATCCTGGTAACACATTTTTTTTCTATACTAATTGCCACCAATTAATGATCATAAATCTAGTGAAACATTGATGTTTAGAATACATGTTCCAAAAAAGCTTATATTAACAATAATTATTGGAGAAAAAAAGATAAAAATTTGAGATTTTGAGTTGAAAGCATATTGCTTATCGCATATTGAAAGTATATTGCCTATTTTTCAACACAACTGGACTTGCTATTTTTAATCTCTTGAATATATCCTACTAACAGGTATAGTCTCTGAACCCTTGAGTACCAGTACTATCATACTAATTCCTAAAGTTTCTAATATATAAAAACAAGTAAAATGGTACTTATAAACACTACTCACTTGTGAAACTTTTAGAATTGGCTGTTCACAATCAAATATTTGAACATGTTTAAAGAAATTTAATTTTAATAGACAATCAGTCAGGTTTTCAGAAAAACATCCAACTGATTCAGCCCCGCAGCTGTCTTTAGGGATAACTTAAAAATGCATTGGACAAGGATAACTAGGTATGTAGTAACTGTTCCTTGACTCAATAAGGCCATTCAAAACAAAATACAGAAAAACTGTTAATAAAGCTGGAATGGTATGGATTACATGGCTCTTTATATGTTTGACTGGCTAATTATTTGTCTAGACCAAGACCAATAGTTAGAATCAATAATGAAATAATTCACATTACTAATACTGTAAAATATCTGGGTTTTCAACTAGACAATTGTTTGTTATTCAATAATCATTTTGAATATGTCATCAAGTACTATACTTTTTGCGCATTTCTCCCTTTATCTTTCAGTTTAGTTTAAAATTAATGTTTATAAAGTAATAATACATCCACACTTTGTTCATTTTGTTACTGTTCTTCATTTGAATCATAGTGCCATAGCTGCAGATTTTCCAAAACCAAGAAATAAAGATTAATTTTATATAATACCCATATGTTTTATTTGGCAATTTAAAGATTGTTCTACTAGAGATTATTTGTTCTTGTAAGGTAAACAATGTATTATGTTATTAATTATGAAACATATTTTTCTTATTACTATGAATATGTTGAAAATGTTTGTATATTAGGATTTCCTATTGCAAATGAAAACTATTAAATTGTGTTATAGTTCTATTAACGTCTGAAAAATGTAGTCGTGAAAATAAGGTGGCTTTTCACTAGTTCCTTTCCTAAAAGTAAATTCTTGAATCAGTTTTTGGACATTTTCGATTTTTGAATGCTCATATCTCTGAAAGTTGATGTTTGCGCCAAACTTTACTTTCAAATTTGTGATTAGCATATGATATAGCATATGGCAAGTAATGATAGAAAATTTACAAACTTAGCTCGAGCCTCTCTGATAATTACTGATATGAATATAAAACAGTCAAGTTGACAAATTTTCAACTTTGATTTTGTAGCTTATGAGGAATTAGAATATCCCACTATGAGTCATAGTCAGCAGAATGGAGCAAGATATTTATTTATATCAGTTTGTAAGTATATTATTTTTCCTTTCAGAGTATAGTTTTTGATTTTTATTTTATGGCCATGTTCAATGGTCGTTGCACAAGTTTTTTTCTTTTCGCTTTCTTATAGTTATAAAATTTGTTCATATCCATATTGTTTACAAAACATTAATATTTTCACAAACTCTACATTTTCTATATACTTCAAGTGATATATTG
Organism: Leptinotarsa undecemlineata; assembly: GCA_015342065.1. Lineage (NCBI taxonomy): Eukaryota > Metazoa > Arthropoda > Insecta > Coleoptera > Chrysomelidae > Leptinotarsa > Leptinotarsa undecemlineata. Next base: position 17,922 of record WOGP01000695.1, on the reverse strand, counting down.
AATTGATTCAATTGTATTTTCGTATTCAAAAAATTCCTAAGGAATGATACATGTTTCATTTTCATTCTTATTTGCCTGCTTACACTGATTTCTCATCAATAGTATTTATTTATACATATATTCAGTAGGAAATATCTTTTTTTTTATTGTGTAACTAGAAATGAAAATTTATAGTAAAATAAACTTTTTATTAAAACCAGAGAATACTGCTTTCAATATATCTTCTGGTTTTTAACCGAAATACTTATAATTTTTTTCATGTATATTGGTTGTCCGTTCCACAATTTACCAAAAAGTATTTTCAAGTGTAAGGTTATAATTATTTGCATGTAGTTGACAATGTATCATGATGATTGTTGGATGGAAACTCACACTTGTAATATTCAACTTTTAGACAGACAATGTGAAATATTTGAATAAACTTCTGGTGTGATGTGTGGGATCTCAATAATTTCTTCTAAACTGGTTGTCTCGATTTTAATACAGTATATTGACCTGAATATAAACAGGAGCCAAAATATCACTGATGGAAATATGACAGACCCTGAGTTCTGAGAATTTGCATTTTTTTTTTGTTTGGTGAATTCTTTGAAATTATAATCCTCCTCGATCATATTTTATGTCGAATATCATAACGGAGTTTATCTTCAGTAACTGGAAATAAAAGGGAAATCTTGTTAATAATTCCCTCAGTTTTTCCGCCATCTCATGCATCATCTATGTAGGGTCAGTCTCCACCAGGGTCCTCGTTCAGGATTACTGTAGGTCGATCACTTCGAGGCTCATCTCCAGAACGAAATTTCGCAAACAGTGCGTTCATTAACACTATCATTGCTAAATGCCTGTTTAATTTTTCGGGCTGTTTCGGCAGCGCTTTGGTGCAATTTGAATTTGTAGAGAAAAATTGGCTGGAAATCGTTTAATGACATCATATAGTATTGAGCTAAATGGTACCAACTTCATTACAACTTTATAATTAATATCCTTCTTGTATTTTTGATATTTGTGATTTTTTTAAGGTATTGTGAGCATACTATTTTCAATCGTCCTACTTCTGCTCATAGTATCAAAAGTGATGATTTTCGCCAAGAAAACAGCTCTACAACAGCAACGCCATAGTCTTTGTGAGAACATAGCTCTTCGCAACCAAACGAATGTTAACATAATTCGTGCCAACATCAATCCGACCAATATTTATACTGTTCGCAATTATTCTCGAACACCTCGTTCCAATATTATAATAGATACTTCAGAAGTGAGCGATTCTTTACTATTTACGTCATCCGTGGTAACTGAGGGATTTGGTGATCAACCTCCTTCATATGTGGAAGTAGTGAGGAGTAACAGGATAGTCAGTGAACCACCACCTCCTTATACAAGTAGAGAGATTCTCAATGTGCATGAAGAAAGACAAGAAAGGAGTTAATATTAGATTGCAAGACGACTCATTTCTCATAAACATACAAACAGACTTAAATCTTAATTTTGATGAAACAGCTAGAATGTATGTGATAACCTTATTTTAAAATTGGTTTGACCCCGAGGTTTTCCATTGTAGGGCACTTGGGCATTATATTGAGAAGGTAAACTATGTACTTACAAAAATTACCCACTGCCGGTTATATATTTTAATGAGTAATCCTTGAGATTTGTTTTGAGGAAGCTTAATATTTACTTTTAACATCAAAGTGTGGACTGGTTCCGTATAGAAAAAAACTATAAATATTCCTGAAATTGGCTTTATTTATAATTCACAAGGGCTGTTTCCTGGATTTTGAATTGTTATTCAGTAGTAATATTAATGGTAATAAACATCATTTACTGGTGAAATGGTGTAGTGGTAGTGTGCCTCTAAAAAATTACTGATCGATGGAGGAGAATGGTAATGTGTGTTACTCTGTTAATTTAGTTGGCTATTCAATACTTGCCAAAAATGTTTATACTTACTGTATTGTCAGAATGTGATTATGAGACATGGGTCAGACTGACTGTAGGTAGCTAAAACATATCGAAGGAAGCATATCTTTGAAATGAAATTGCTATGAAATTTTTCAAGAAGTATCATCTACACTTTGTATTTGTTGTTAAAGTGATGTTATCCATTAAAAATCAATCAATATTTAACTTTGTTAAGTTTCTGAGTGAATTATGATACAGAGTAATTAGTTACTTGTGTATATATACATACAAGATAATTTTAGGCAATAATAGCTGCTAGTTTTTTGTTTGATAAAACATAAGTTTTTGTGTCAAGTAGAAGGTATATCGTGTTTAGGATTATTGTAAATGACAATATGTGAGGTTTGAAAAATATTTTCAATGGGCTGACTTGAATATTTGAAAAAATAAGATCTGTAAAAGAGGAATCTAATGGTGAAATGAAATGTAAAAACATTGTCGGGTGGTATAGTATCGCACGGGCCTTCGATCATACCTATCCTCGGCTGACGACTTTATCTCAGACTTTAAGGTAGCTGGCTACTGACTGGGGCAGTTCGACCCTATGTAAAAGTATCAATTGAAAACCACCCCAAATATATATTTTCTCATTTGTTGACTTATGAATCAGACTGGTATTTCGTACTTGTATTTTGAGATTGAATATATTTTAGGAACAAATAAATATATTTTTTATGTTTTGTTTTTTTTTACTCATGGAGAAATCCATTACCTATAAATATTCAGTAAAGTATTTATTGAATATTTTTTGAAGTTATTGATTATTATGATGGTTCATGTGCTAAGATCAAATCTTTTACAGGTGGTTATTGTTAATAATATTAACGATAACGATATTCAATTCCTAATTATATCAAACGACTATAACAGGAACGACATACATGACTGATAATTGTATCTGTCTTCTTTTATGCCATTTTAATAATGAGTAAGTCTTGACAAAAATAGAAAAATGTATGGAATATATCCTTTTTTTATCTGGACATCCAATTTCTGCACAGCTTTTCTCACTTGAGTACTTCTTACTGCTTAGAAGTTTTCCTCGCCATCGATGAATGGCTTTGGTTGATTATTAAACAGAATATCAAATGGTTCCATCAATGAACTTTTGGGAGTTGAAACATTTTTTGGTTGCCAAACTGAACTTTCAACTGGTGGTTCTTTTTCATTTACTGCTATTTCAGAATTAAAGCTATGAGAAGGAGATGATTGAATGATCTCATCGAATATATTTCCATGAGATGAAGCATTTACTGTCAACTTTGTTATAATAATGCAATAAATTTTCCCTTTTACTTTTTAACGTGCAAGAAATCGCACGTTGAAGGGCAAGACCTCGTTTTTTTTTCTCATCTCGCACAATTTTCTACTATTGAGGAATGTCGTTCATAGCGGGCGACATTTGATTAACATAAAAACAGATTTTAATGGTCAGATAACAGCATTACCTAAAATTTCCATGAATGTTTTCAATTAATTGAGCAAAAAAACTGAAATTACAATGAAATGAAATACAAGCAATAACCAAAAAAATAAAAAAATTTGAACTATCAACACTAGATAAAAATTAAAAAATTATTACCAAGAAATGAAAATTAAAAATTAAAAGATTCCAAACTAAGTTACTTCATGACGTTTCGATTGTTAGTATCCACAATTGTCTTCGGGTGATAACATCGTGAAGTAACTTGATTTGGAATCTTTCAATTTTTAATTTTAATTTCTTGTTAAGTAATGAATAGCTTGGAGAGTCAATTATGTTACCTATAAAGAAATTCAGGAAAGTAACATAACCGTTAACGACATCTGCCCTCACGCGCCTGTGCCCTCGCGCGCCTGCCCGCGTTCGGGTCACGTTCTCGGCGATAACGCTTCATTGCTTAGACCGCCTCTCTAACTTCGCGCATCCTCCCTCGTTGTCTTACAGTAGACGCGACGCGTCAAGTTAATCTTATCGTAATAACTTTTGAACGATTCGTCCAAATTACTTAGTATAAAAGGCAATGTTTATCTATATTAAATACGTTAAACGGCAATTGTATCAATTTTTATGAAAATGACAAATATTTTAAAATGTGCATTGTAAAAAAGTATTCAATTTAATTGTATTTATGGCTCATATTTTGCATATATTGGCTACCACATAAGAGGTAGATATATGCTATCGCGGACTTTTATTTAAAACTATTTAAGATAAACAATCTTACGGTACATTATCTTCATGTAACTTCAACTGTGTAGGCAGAGCACGCCAAGCTCTCACGCTAGCTCTCAGGAAGCAATAATTTTTCCGACTTACTTGATACTTATCGTTATATTATGACCAAAATTAAAAAAAAAAAACCTTTGTTAATTGTATATGTTATTCTAATCTATAAGCTGTATTTATGTAAAGTTATATCTAAATCCGTTCAGTCGTTTAGGCGGGTAAGAGCCATAAACATACATACATATAAACATCCTCACCAATTTTCACATTTATATTAGTATGAAAATAGTATGGCTAGTTATACTCCATTAATTGAATTAGGTTATTTTCGGTACTGTATCAAAAAGTTTGCTTATGTCGAAATCATCTCATGTGCCTGTCAAATTTCTCAAGGCATTTTCCATTGTTTGGACGTATCTTTCAACTTGATCATTTGTTTCTGGATTATATGGTGCTGAATATTTTTGCTAGATTCAAAAAATTCTTAAATTCCTGTGACTTGGAACTTGGGTCATTATCACTAATGTTACTGGTAAACCATAACGAGCACATATTACGCGTGAAAGAAATTGTTTTGGAGGGAGACATAAGTAATGAAAATGCTTTCTGTTCACTTAGAAAATGCACCAACTTCTAACAAAAAAAAAGAGAATCTAGGATATTTCTAACAATTAGATGGTACTTCGTCAGGTTTATTCTGGATATTTCAGCATGGTATACAACTATTCACTAATTATTCTATGTCAAGCTCAATTTTAGGATAATAAATGCAAGATCTAGCCAGTGCTTTCATATTGACAATGCCTAAATGAGCTACATGTAGTAATTGAAGTACTCTTTCCCATAGAGTAATTGGAATGTCCATGCTCAGAACTTTTAAAATCAATTCACGTGTAAGTGAAAATTACAAATAATTTCCATCCTATTCAGCTTATTTTTTTCCTTGAGTAGTTTATTGTAAAAATTATTCAATCACTTTTCGTTTCTTTGGAAATTTGGTAGGCGTTACCAATAAAACGAATATTTATTGTAGGTATTGTAGGTGATAATGTGTAAATGTATCGCTCATTTCAAATTTGGCCAAAATTTTCGAAAAAATATTAAAGAAACGTATTGTTACCTTTATGAAGAAAAATAACATATTGTCTGATCGCCAATTCGGATTTAGAGAAGGCAGGTCCACGGAGGACGCTATAAGTCATCTAGTAAATAAAATCAGCCAATACATAGATAAAAAAACACCCAGTTTATGTATTTTCGTGGACCTAGCAAAAGCCTTTGACACAGTAAGTCACAGCCAACTACTTGAGGTACTAGAAAGGATAGGATTCAGAGGAAACACGCATAAATTAATGAAAGACTACTTAACATCAAGAATACAGAGCGTAAGGATAGATAATCAATACAGTGATTCTAAGACAGTCAATTATGGAGTTCCCCAAGGAACAGTTCTAGGTCCAATCCTTTTCAATATTTACCTCAATGATTTATACACCATGTTAGTTAAAGGCGATATTATCAGTTTCGCTGATGACACTGCGGTGCTTTATGCGGAAGAAACCTGGGCTGAGCTGAAAAGGGTTGCGGAGGAAGACTTTAAACAAATCATACAATGGTTTGATAGTCGCCTGCTAACAATCAACTTTGAAAAAACCATATTTTTACCTTTCACATCATATGAAAAATTCCTCCCTAAATATAAATCACTCAGAGTTATTTTGAACAATGGCAAAGAGGTCAATGTGTCCGCAGCACAGAATACTAAGTACTTGGGCATAATCATTGATCCACATCTCAAATGGCATGATCATATAAACGCCACGGTAAAAAAACAGGGTGCTCTGTTTTGAAGATACGGGGCGAAAGACAATTTCGACTATAACAATTTTGGTAATTTTAAAATTATTATTGTAGCCAAAATGAAAGTATAGCGTACTACACTGGACCTACCAAGTAATAAAAAATCTAATAATTCCGTTGGTACCTATCAACAACATTCCGATTACTATAAACGGCTGCAGACATTCAATTTGAATAGCATGTCTCGTATGTGATTGTTTGTGTGTCGAATAGGTTGAGACTGATTGACTTTTTCCATTTGACGGGCATTTTCCGTGTTTAATATTTAAAGTTTCGTTAGTGAAGTTCTCCATCTTGAATGGCTATATTAACGCAAAGATTGCTGGCATGCATTTCATTTATGGACTCGCTGATGGCAATTCTTTGGAAGCTAGGCAGTTGTACAGTGAACGATTTCCTAACCGTAATGTGCCTAATAGAAAAACCTTTCAAAGTATACATCAACGACTTCGTGAAACAGGAGCGTTGAAGCGAAATGGAGGAAAGCGAAATAGAACAGAACAGGACGATTTGGAACATTTTCAGAGACTATTTGTTGTACCCATACCACATACAACTAGTTCAGATATTTCTTCCTGCAGATTTTCTTCCACGTATTACATTCTGTCAATGGCTTTTGTGCGCATTATTGGTTCAAATCCCTCAACTACGGACGCTTATTCTTTTTACCGATGAAGCCAGTTTCTCAAGAAATTCATAAGGAATATCCACAATAACCATGTTTGGGCTGAAAAAAATCCACATGAGATGCTTAAAGATCGTTCTCAATATCAGTTCTTGTTAAACGTTTAGGTGGGAATTGTAGGTGACTTCCTTATTGGACCGGTATTTCTGCCAGGAAGACTTACTAGCGAGGTATACCACAACTTTTTAGAATAAACGCTACCTCAGTTTCTGGATGATGAACAATTAGTTACAAGAAATGCAATGTGGTTTATGCACGATGGTTCACCAGCGCATATTGAATAGTAATATACGGTGATCGCTAGATTGGCCGAGAAGAAGAAGAGCTTGAGCGCCAGACTTAAACCTCCTGGATTATTTCTTATGGGTCCACCTAAAATCATCAGTTTAAACTACTCTAGTGGAAGATATGGAAGATTTGAAAAATCGAATAATTGCTGGGTGTAACACAATCGGAAACGATCCTGGTAGTTTTGAAAGAATTCGGGAGTTGATGAGGGAAATATTGGATTCTTGCATCCGAACGGGGGTATTCATTTTCAACAGTTCTTGTAGATTAAGAAACATTACATGTACTTTTTGGTAAATACCTACCCTGAATATGAGTATCGCGTCCTTAAATCGTGCCTCTTGAGAATTCTGCTCACTTTTTCGGTAACTCCATGAATATAAGGAAGAGAAGCTTTAGGGTGGTCTGTCTGTTCATCGGGCTGTTTGGGATTTCGAGAACGGGTTTGTCTGAAGTTGGATGGGTCTTTGGATTTGGGATAGTAGTTTTGGCAAAGAGCGAATTTGAGTCTAGTTCCTTGGCTCCATTGTGGCAGTCAGTGTGATAATGGAACTTAGCACTGACGTAGTGGTTAGCATGAGTTGGTTTTCATTAAACAGTACATGAGAAGGAATCATTGGATTTTTAATAAAAATTTCCAGGAAGAGAAGTGAGTTGTTATATTCGACTTCCATTGTGAATTTTAGGTGAGAATGTAAGGAATTGATGTGATTTAGTAATTAAGGAAGACTTTCGAATCCATGACGTCATATAACGAAGACGTCATCCATGTGTCGAAGCCAACACTTAGGTTTGAGGTCAGACACATCAATGGCTCTGGTTTCAAAGTATTTCATGTGAAAGTTGTTGAAGGCTGGAGAGTGTGGGGAACCACCTTTTATTTGTTTATAAAGTTCATGAGGTTGAGAGTGTCTTGGGGAATTTGGTGTTTCGTTTTGAAGACGGATAAAGTTTGGGACGGTGGAATATTCGTGAAAAGGAATACTTCGTCAAAGCTGGCAAGGAGGTCTGTTTGTTGGATACTGAAGGATTTCAGGATTTTAATGAAGTGAAAGCAATTTAAGACCAATGATGAAGACTGTAAGTACAGACTTGTAGTTGAAGTGTATTAGCAAGGTGTTTGGCAAGGACGTATGTGGATGATCCAAAGGCACTGAAATACCGTATATACGAGGTGTCAGAGAAGATTTCTCTCTTGAAATGGAACATTTATTCTTGTAGGCAGGAAAGTGGAAGTTGTTCATGAGTGATTTGATCTTCTTTCCAAGGTATGTTATGGGATATCTGGTTGTCGGTTGCTATTCCGGAGAGTCGAGTAATGTTGATGTAGTCGGTGGTGACAAGATGACGATATTACTTGACTCTCCGGAATACCAACCAACAACTAAAGGTCCCACAAAATATCTTGAAAGAAGACCAAAGCACTCATCAACGATTCCAGCATTTCCGCTGACAAAAAGAAATATCTCATTTCAAGAGAAAAATCTTGTCATACGGTAACAATGTAATAACCTGTCTCCGTACAATATAAAAAATTTAGAACTAAAATAACATTGAAATCGGACCTGTTTTCGCGGACTGCAAGGAAAATAGTAGAATAGTGGAAAGCTCTCCTGACTATCAAAAAATACTCAACTATTACTAGAAGCTTGTGGGAACCTAAAAGTATCCAAACTAGCCTCTACTACTGTTAACCAAATTAAGACACCAGAAGTTTCGCCTTGTTTTTACTAACGGATACTGTATCGTAATTCACGTCGATCAGAATAAAAAAGAACCAACTGAATCATGATGATTATTCGTTATGGAGGATACCTAACTCGGCCATAATATATTTATAAAAGGCTTAGTCACCGTCGAGAAAGTTTTATTGAAGTGCTAGCGTCAGACTTTTGAGTTCTCGCTCTGTGATTTTTCACGTCTGAAAAGAACATGCTGTATTTAGCTTCATTGATATATATTGAACGATTCTTCGTATGAAACATCTGATTATAATTTTTTGTAAAATATTCAAGCTGATACTTGAAATGACCATAACAAATAATGTAAATTTCGAATCGATTATGTTTTCAGCTGATCGATATGAAGAAACTTTATGGATAGTTTGTCGAGTTCGCAATCCACTAGAACCCAATTGAATTCCATTTTATTTAGTAAATACTGAGAATGTGTGCCGTAATTTCGTCGTAATTGGTAATAACGTTTGTGTTTATGAGTAGTTTTGTAGTAGAAATCGATTCGGTGTGGCAATAAAACCATTTCAAACCAAAGGCATGCATCTACAATGTGTCGAAATTAAATAATGTGAATTAACTGGAAATGATAAATGGACTGACCTATTACTTGATGAAAATTAATAACCATGATAATGATTAAGCAATTTTCACAAGCTTACTCAGTAGAAATGAACGTCTAGAAATAAAAATGTTTGTGAAAATTGTTCAATTATTATTAAGGATTTCTTGAAATATTTAGAGAACTGGAAATTGATATGAAAAGATCTCCACAAGGAAATATTTTATGGACTGTGTTCATCTTTTGAATTCTTCATATAACATATTCTCTACCGTCCGGCGCAGATTACACAAATCTAAACAATTTGAATATCTTCTTTCTGCCGAACTTAACCATTTATAAGACTTCTGGTTTCTCTATTTTGACCAATAAACCCCGAAGAGCTTATCAATAAAGTCCTGAATAGGTTTCTCTGTTTATGATTAGAGTAAATTAAGATAATGGTCGAGTTTTTTTGTCTTTTTGGACAGTGTTTATCGTAGCATTACTTGTTTATTGATAAGTGTTTCAAATTTTAAAACATTCAAATCCTAATGAACTGAACTTACTTTTTCTACTTAGCACTTTTTAAGTTACGTTTTTTTGCAATTCATAAACAATCTATGTTAGAACTTGGTTGTTGCATGGTTCAATGGAGAAAGTGAACCTTTTTACACAAATGAAGATTATAGATGAAATATACAAAATAGAAATTATATACCAACGTGTATTGGAAATATCAATAGCTTTCAGTGGCAAACTCGGAGAGAGTTTGTGAAGAATAAAAACAGTGACTTACTGATCGGAAGTATACCTTTTTATTTGAAGAAAGTAAATGAAAAAGTAAAGGAAATGCTTATAGAAAGATACGAATGGCTAAAGGAAGAGAGAGAATATGGATATGGGTATATGGATATCAAGTAATCAGAGGAACAAGAAGTATATTTTTATGCAGCCTCTGGAAATACTGATAGGCTCGCTGGAGAAGAAGTAATAAGAAAAACAAATAATGCAGAGATACTATGGGAAAAATATGATTCAGTTAAATAAGTAAGAGGTTGATGTCTAGCAAGAGTAAGTGTAACTATCGGAAAATGTATGGAGACTTACTTTTATAGACTATGTTGAAGAACCAACAAAAAATAAAAAACTCCCCAGGTGTTGCATTCAAACATAGAGTTCAATCAAATAACGCCGCGCCATTGCAATCACGCCATTGTAATCAATTAGTGCTTGTCATTGGGAGTGGATAGAGAGCAAACATTTCATCCTGAATTTATCGATTGTCTCGTTCCATTTCCTCCACAACTCACCCCCCTACAATAAAATCACGCACTTTTCCTTCATGGCACTGATATTTATAGAAAACCTTGTTGCTCACGATGAATAATCGCTTCAAATCTATTATTTTATTATAAGTGTGTGTTTTTGGATGTTGTGTAATGAAACGTTTATTTTTGTCTGTTATGAAAACAATTTTTGTCAGTTTATAAGTCAGATGGATTCATATTAATCATCCAGAATCGAAAGATGATGTCAAATGGTGAAATTTCAATTGACGTTCTAGTTGATTTGATAATTATAAATTGTATTTTCTGATGAAAATACAATAGATAAATTTAGCCTACTTTACTTACTTTCATCATTGTTACCTACTATTTTTCAAACCTGTATTAGTGGATGGCGATTGAAAGATATCCACTAATTGTCAACTTCTGTTTAATTTTTTTTGGTTTAATAATTGTCATTTAACGGATATCCTTCTGAAGTCCTTTACAAGTCCAGAAATGGTTATCCATATTCGTGATGTTTGGGAATGGATATTCATTTAACGTCCATGTTTGTGTTCCAAATTATGGAATTTTTTGAATATCCATTGGATGTCCCTTTAATGTCCTTCTCCATACTGACCAATATGGGACCTTTTGAGCCAATGTATATCCTATGTTATATTTACTGATTTATAAAATAATACTTTCGGTGAAATGCCTTCGAAATTTTTTGGTGATGCAGATCATTTTGATGATGCTTTCAACGGAATGTTAACTCCAAAGTGATGGTGGAATATACTTTGGCTAAAAGACGGAAAGAGCCTCGCAAGGAAGAGAAGCCGTCACAACCAGTACATTCACTTCCCAACATCAAATGATTGTCGGAACAGATAAGACGAATTGGGTCCATGTACAACATAAGAACCTACTTCAGATCCGGAAACACTATCCGTAGTAGCCTCACGAAAACCAGGACAGCAAACCCTGCGATTCCGAAAAATCCTATATTAGTGAAACTAAGAGGCCATTGAAAGTTCGCATTGCCAAGCACAAGAAACGCACACAGCTAGGAGAAACCAGCAAATCAGGAATAGCAGAGCCTGTTTCGATTCATCAACATACCATCAAGTGGTCCCAAGCTGAGTTCATCCACAGGGAGGAACACAGGTTAGGAGAAAATTCAAAGAAGCCGCATATATGTTGTCCAGCAGCGCATTCTGCCAAGCTGGAGTAGAGATACGCAACATATGGAAACCCATAATCAAGCGGAAAACAGCCGACTCCCGCCAAACAGTCAGCTCCCGCTGAACCGGTGAAGCGAAGAAAGGGAAGAGGGGATAGTAGAAAGCACTCGAATGACCTATAAATACTTATTTCTATAAGTTCAATAAGTTCAGTTATTACCCTAAGATGATTGTGGATACTAAAAATCGAAACGTCGTGAAGTAACTTGCCTTGAAATCCTTCAATTTTTATTTCTTTTTTATTGTTCAATGTCCAATTGTTGCTTGTATTTTATTTTAATTCAGACACATATTTGCCTGTGATTTTTCAGATTGATTCGAACTAATTTTTTCACTGCTGATTAATTTTTAAATGACTATCAATTCAAACTACCTCCCTGTCAATAAACGATCATCGACTCAGCTTACTTTTCGATTGTGAATAGGCACTGCCGCTTGATCAAATCAAAGAAAAATATTTATGCTCTCATAGGCATTGCTGCAGCTGCAACTTGAATCTTCAATATTTATTCGTCTCTTTACAATAACAGGATATTGAATTGCAAATATGGGTATGCGATTGCATTGAACTAGAACTAAGTTCTGTAATTGGTAATGGGTAATAATTGATGTTTATAATTCAAATTAGCTTTGACCTGCTGTGGACAATATAATGGGTGTTTAGACACATTATCGCACTTGAAACCTCATATTTAGAAAAACGTTCAAATTTACACAATTGAACATTTATTGTCTTTTAAAATAACATTGGATTTTTGGAAATTACTCCAATTATCTGTTTGAAAAATTTTACAAAATTTTGAAATACTTAGATCGAAACAAAAGGGTTGAAGTATTTCTTGTAGCCTTTTCTCACTCGGCTTAAGTATCACATCCCCAAAATATGCAGAGAATGGATTTTGTTGCACAGAAGAGTTGTTTGACATTGATAATTAATTTAGGTTTCCAAATTGCAGATCTGGTTTTTGAGGGCCATTTGGTTAGTTTTTTGAAACTCATTGAAATTTTTTATGTTTTGACAGTTTGTTGACCGCCATTGAAATTTTTTGCTTTTCATGAATACGATTATGATACATTACGATCTTATAATTGAATGCTGAACAAAGAGGTTGATAAAGACTTGGAGACTTGCTTTAATTTGAAATTGGGATTACTTTTGTGATCTTTTATTGAAGCGATATTGAAACCTACATGCACTTCGTTTCCAATAAATTTTTGATAAATTCTTGTTAATTCCTTGAGAAATAAGTACATTCCACTATTCATGACAAGTTTGATTTCGCAAACCTTTCTTGCTTTGAAATTAGCTTCCCTAAAAACTATATTAAATCTCACTCATTTTACAGGAGCAATCAACTGTTATTATGTTGATGATAGAATATTTGTTGCAAAATAAGTTCTAGGGGAGAATGAATGTTTTTATCCAGGTTTCAATTAACCAAATTATTTTTCAAATTGTGGACAGGATTATTATTCATGTTAATACTCATTTATATTATATTTCAGCTGTAGGAAAACCTGAAAAAACCTGCAGCACCACATCATCTAAAGATCTTGATTTGCCAATGTCCTCTCTTTCGTAAAACAAAATGTAGGGTATCTCCAGAGGATTCGATAAATTCAAGACATCGCCAGAACACTTAGTGACATGGCTATCGTCAAATTTAAACTAATCTATTTCGTCTTTGGCCAATGCGTCCAGATTCAAAGCCAGAACTTCAGTGAACAATGACTGCATGAAGATTTTAATACTGGTCTGCTAAATTGAAATATTCGTCTATTTCGATACTCCGTAAGAGTTTGGTGCTTCCGTCAAAGGTTGAGTCATGTTTGAAGATCATCAGTGTTATTATTAGGTTGACTGGTGCCTCAGATATACTTTTTTCATATAATAGTCAGTCAGTTTGACGCATGTTTGACAATTCATGTTTCATGCATGTTGAAAGTTCCATTTTCAGATGATTTAACAATAAGCTTTGCACGGGCTGGTTATCAGTCATATTAGGAAACGCTAGTTGAAATTCCAGAAAATAACATACGTTTTTGCTACCTCATGAATATTCACTACAAAGTAAACAAGTGAGGATTTTTCCAGCAAAAGATCTTCAAACACCAGACGAGATAGACTGTACGGAATCATTCAATCCAGAGCGGTCAGGAGTATTGATTCTGCAATTTTTTTTGCTCACGTAAAGTATTCAACCAGAACCCTAAGAATTCAGAGCAATCATCTTGTTGTCCAGAAGAGTATCAAGTGGACTTCAAAGACTCTAGGAAATCGCTTGGTGGAATTTGTTGATTGAGTAGGAAACATTCTCGCTTTTGTTCATTGTTTAAACCTCGTTCTTGAAATTCTTTGTCATGAACAACACTTGTAAAATGCTATTCATGTAGCATGTGTTTCCTCAATTATCTGATCCAATTTTTTTCGCAAGATTTTCAAAACAACTGTCTACTGATTCGTTAGAAAGAGCATGTTTCACAGAATCTTCTCAAGCTGCAATCGATCCTTCCAAGTGATGAAGGGTTTCGTATGGTTATCGATTCGTCTCGTACTCCATGAATCTTTTCCACTGAAAGGTAACCAGAACCACGAGGACTGCAGCTCATATTTGGGGACAAGAATGACTTAAGACCATTGACCGCCCTGAAAAAGAAGAAGGTGGATCAATAACTTGCGAATTAACCTTCATAGGAGACTGATTAATATACACATATATCTGCTTGTTTCGAAGAGATTTTAGTTCCGTATTGAAATTAAGGGCAATATATGATCTCATCAAAATTATGTGAAGGAGAAATAGTTCCATATCAAAAAACAATTCAAGTAAATAACACCTAATAACTTAGATGACATAATTTATCAAGAAGTAATGTAGTGTTGATAGTTTTTTCCTACATACGTGGCAAAAAACACATGGTCTTTCAGAGAAAATTCGAAATTAGGTACTCACATAGATAAGGGACATTTTTCAGACCGGGACAATTGTTTTTCTGCATTATTAACAGTCGAACGTAGAAACTTTATTGTTGAAGTAGACAATTATAGTAATTATTTTGTACCGCACATGATTAAATACATACAAATTCACTCAATATAAATGTAACCCAGGTATTACGAAATGAAATAATTGAAATTGTGCATTCGAATAAATATTGTCACTTTCCGTTTGATGTCCATTACTTTTGAGAATGCAAATGATATAATATATATGCTGGTCGAATACAAGTTGTTGAATAAACGAAATGTCTGAATATATCCATAGAGGGTCGTTGATAGTTTGAATGAAAATAGTGTACACACATTGTGATGGAAATAACAGTTAATTTTGACTGAGTAGAACTGAATACTCGTACATGACCGAAAAACTGTACCGTAACAATGAACTTCCTTCATTTCACGGATTCTAGTTTCAGGAAATAAGTTTACAAATAACATGATTCAGCAATTTTTACGGAATCCCAATGAATTTCAATGAAATATTTGGAGTTTATGAGAATCGGTTTGTAAGTACGAGTACTTTGCATTGTATTGAAAATGTAGCTTTCATATTGCTTTTATTGTTTTCGCCTCAAGCATAAAGGAAGAAATAATTGAGTACCTACTCAACAGGGAAAAATGCCACTGGAGCCCTAGGATAAGAAACCCTGAAGGGATGAGTCAATTCACTCCTCATTATCTGGTAGAAGTTCCTGCATACCCTTTATGGAAAATTTCATACCACTGAAGTATCATAATTTTCAAACTCAACTCATCTTTCATAGATATTCAGAATTCTTGAAAAATTCTTTAAAAGGTGGTCAAATTCAGATGATATTTTAAAAGAATATTTTAAATGTACTATAAAATAATCCATGCAAAAAAATTTACTGAGCACTATAATTCGTCACGGAAATTTTGAGTTTGAATGTTTCACTTTATTGAAAACTGTTACAAAAAAATTATAATGATTTGAAATATGTTTAATGAATTTAAAAAATATATTCTTCCGTAGAGGTCTGAAAAACTATCATACATTTAATATTAATGAATTTAATGAACAACTGTTAAATTGGAATTCGTATGTCCATATAAAATTAGAATTCAGAAAAACTGGAAAACAATAGAGATAATATGGTTTAATCTTGGAAATAAGATGTATTTTCAGGTTTTATATGAAATTAATCATGACCATACCAATGGTAACAGAAAAACCCGTATATATTGACGCTTAAACAAAAAAATCTGTTTTTCTGCTTCGCAAGCCAATAATTAACGAGGTCTTACCTTTTACCGTGCAATTCATATCACGAGTTGGACGATATGCATTTAGAATCGATCGTTCGGCCGTCAGGTTCAAACCACCGCAGCACATAGTGATCGATTCAATGACTGGAACAATACAGTCATGCTACCGGCTATCGTTCCTCCAAAACTATATTTTAAACTTGAGCATATAGTTTATTTAAACATGGGCGGTAACTCAATTGTCAGACATTTCAAGTTTGAAAAATATCGCTGATCTCATAACTTCACCATCTTTTATTGACCTTCAGTTTCTTTGTAGGCAAATGGAATCACTTCTGTTACATCCTGCATCCATTATGAACATCCGTTGTTGAAATGAAGTGCACTCATGCGATATTTAAGTGTAATTAGTCTTCTCAAAAATGTCTTAGTCAATATCAACTTACAAGTTATAAGTGTCTTGTGTTGATGAATAAATACACGGATTCTGTTTAAAATCTGTTTTTCCGTTAATCCTAGCAATGTTTGTAAAAATTCCGTTAATCCTAGCGATGTTTGTGAAATTTCCGTTAATCCTAGCAATGTTTGTAAAAATTGTTATCAATGAAATTGTAGTAATACACAGTCGCTATCTATACTCATTTGAAGTCAGAGCAAATTAAACAAAATATTTCCTTTGACATAAAGCCCTTGGTTGATAGTCGGAAGTCCTGAAAATTCACTAGGTGACGTGTCAGGCAAATACGGGTAATGAGGCAGCGATGTAATATTTTGTTGTTTTTTTTAATAATCAGAATTCACTGGTTTTAAGTGATGCATGAAAAGATTTCACTGATAAATTGTTGTACATTTATTGTTCGTTGAAATAAAATCGATGGACCTAACGAAATAGAATACAAAAAATTACTAGTTCACATCACAAATACCACAAATTGAATGGGCACACTTGGAGACTGACTGTAAATCATATTATTTGAAAGAACATTTTGTTCAGGCCAGTCTGAAATCACGGGACTGGCCTGCTTTGTCACATGTCGCATATAAACCAATACTCTTCGTGGTATTAGCCAAGGGAGTAGTTGTTTTCTGGTAGGTGTCAGTTCATTAATTTACAGTTTAAGTAATTTCAGACTGGCTAGAAACAATTGTTCCTTTACATATTTTGACATCACAAATTAGCGACTTTTTTTAAAATTGAATGTTAGGTTCTTTTTTTCACCTATTCAGGGGGTACATCAAGACATTAGTGGAGGTTATTCTGATACTCCTGACAAAAAAAACACTCATATTGGAATATTGGGATTATCAACCAATCAAAAACGTAAACTCCCACATTGAAATCCATTGTAATTTATAATGAAGTATATGATAAAAATGTGCTTACCTAATCGAAAACAAAGTGTAGTTGCAAAAGACTTGCCTTGCCTTTGCAAGTGAGTTGAAAATTTATAGAAACATCATAATTACTGAAGACTTCTATACACAAATTCGAACTGATAATAGAATAAGAACATGTGTATAATATGATGACTTTACCACGAAAAAAAACAAGTATTACATATAACTGTTAGATGAAATGAAATAACTCTGTATCACTTTCAATTGTGAATTATTATTCAAATCTCGTAAACTACATAAACACATAACAAATAAATCATCATTCTTAATTACTCAATGCAAGCAATGAAATAATGATTTCTATATCAAAAGTTTCTACATCACATTTTTTGGAGCATCTTGGAACAAGATCCATTATCCCTTTTCCTATCACAAATCTATTTCAGTTAACCTGTATAAGGAACAAGATCGTTTCGCATTTTTTTCTGATTCTCCAAAAACAAGCTATTATCTAATTACTTTAGCCAACCCCATTCAGGTGGTAGGTGCATTTTGAGCAATATATA
>WOGP01000694.1:0-22596 GCA_015342065.1 Leptinotarsa undecemlineata | reverse complement strand
CGAACGACAACTCTCAGAAGTTGAGAAACTTGTGCGAGCTAAGGACTAACGAGGTCTTACCTTTTAACGTGTGATTCCTAACACGGAATCCTAACCTAACACTAATAATTCTAATTCCTAGCCGGCCACGCATTTCATATATCTGGTGACGTCATGCCACTTCTTGCTGAACTGCTCCATCTAGGCTGCTTTCTGAAGCATCAGATACACTCAGAGAAATTTTTTGGCGAAATATTCTCCAGATGTCGTGCCGATTTCATTTTATGGAAATAAAACAAGTGCATGCATAATTAGTGTATAATGTCAACTCGAACATTTTCCCTAAGAGTGAGGATATTTCGAATATTATTTCATAAATTCATCAACAAATTCCACCACCTGTTAAATTCCTTAGGCATCCTCAACACCTTCCACATCCCAAGGAGTTCAGGCATTCACTCACACGTGTAGCGACGGCAATATCGGCGAAACAATAAAAAACCGCTCGGAAAGGAAAAAACGAAGCAAAACCAAAAAAAGATGGGCGATAATCATGTCGTACGTCTTATACAAGGTGGTCCGTATGTCAAACCATAAACGCTATCAAGTTACGCGAATCGCTCGTCATTATTCAAGATTCTTTGCCGAGAATGAGATATTTCATCTTGTTCGAGTCCGAGATTCAGTCACAAGAAATTGGGCAAGGAATGCATTTGTCTTCATTCAATTCGAATTTACGAAGGTAAAAAAATACAAAAGGTAAAACGTTTATCCGTAGAACCTAAATAAAAAATTCCAAATATGAAGTATTTCTGATTTTACTTTGAGAAGTCTGCCAAGAAAATTCGCAAAAAAAATTAAAATAAGATGTTCAAAGTCACACATTCTCTTTTTTATCGGAATAATATATTAAGAGAAAAACATTAATATATGCACTTCAAAAAATGAGGTGAATGTTAATATTTGGCGGGCTACTTACATTCGATTAGCGATTTTTTAATTTTTTTTACGTTGTTACAGTCGTCTCGAAAATATGTTCACAGCATTAGGTGTTCAGCATGTTTAGTTTATAGGTGAGAGGCATAAAAGTTAGAAGTGTTTGGCGTCTTCGGCAATTTTCTGCTATCGAATAAACTGAATCAAAGGATTTGCATCAAATTTGGGGTCAAAATGGAATTAAGTACTCAAAAAAACTTTCAATATTGACAGTGGCATACAGTGATTGTACTCTGAGTCAGAAGAATGTTTAAAAGTGGTACAAGCTTTTCACAGAAGGTAGAAAAGATGTGAATTACGGGCTCGCTCTGGACGCCCTAGCAACAACCAATGAAAATGTTGAAAAAGTGGAGAAAATTGTTATGGAGGGTCGTCGAATCGCTATTAGAGAAGTTGCTGAGGATGTCGACACATTGGTTGGCGCATGCCATGCAATTTTTTAAAAATTTTAGGCATGTGTGACAGGTCCATTCCGAAATTGCTGAATTTTGACCAAAAAAACCATCATTTATCAAGAATTTTCGAATCCAGATTTACTTGAAAGGGTCATAACTGGTGACAAATCATCGAAATCAATAGTCCTAGTGGAAGAGCCCCGGAGTTCTTGCCACATCGTCGTACGGTCAATGAGGAGTATTACCTTGAAGTTATGCACCGCTCGCGAGAAGCAATGCGAAGAAAGCGCCCGGTATAGTGGAAAAATTATTCATGGCGTTTGAATCAGGAGCGTGATCGCTTCTTCGTAATGTTTTGGCTAAAAATGACACCGGCATTCATACCTCAGCCACCGTATTCAACAGATTTGGCACTGACTCTTTCCTATTTCCAAGATTGAAGAAACCAATGAAAGGACGGCATTTTGCGACGATTGAGGAGATACAATCCAAATTGCCGACAGAGCTCAGGGACATAACAAAAAATGCATTTCAGAACTACTTCGAAAATTGCAAAACACGCTGGCACAAGTGTATTACATCTAAGGGGGACCTCTTTGAAAGGAACAAAATAGAAATCGATGAATAAATAAATATTTTTTGAGAACATAAAAATTCGCCTTATTTTTTAAACAGACAGCGTATTTGAAATAATGAATGTATTTATCACAAAATAAACAATTGGCAAAAAAGGTATACAGTAGGTATTGATATCAAGCGATATCTCAGTTTTTAGGAACAAGAAATGCGGCTATGAAAGACGTCAAGATGTTTCTCTAAAAACTATGGAACCTTGAAACTACCCCTATAATATTTTGTCAAATAACTCAGAAAAATTACCCTCTTGAATTTTGTTGGTATTCCAATTGTAAGTTTCTATAGAAATAGTACCTCAACAATAATGATGAACACGATATTTCTTCTGATCTGATCTGAGTGTTTTTGTAAAGAGAAATAATAATGCTGAAATGAATCAACGTGTTTCCTGTTTAACAAGTTGAACTTTTAGAAAATATCCCTCAGATAGAGTTAACAACGATGGTATGCCACCAAGATGGCAAATTCTCACAATTTTCGTAGTGATGTATGAATGAAATATCTGCTCATGAATGAATTGGAAATGTGAGCCACATTCGGTGGCTAGTTCGTTCAGCTTATATGACCTCATCGGATTTCTTTGAATCGGGTTATCTGAAAAATACTGTATGCTACACGATACTATCAAGCTAGAACTTGTGAGACAAGAAGAAGGGTATTTGAAGTCATTATACTCAAGGAAGTCAAAGATATTTCCATAAAATGGTTCACAAGTACAATAAACCTTTGGGACCAATCTGCAGATGAGTACCAAAATCTATGGTGTGATGAACATAAGGTAAGGAGTAATGTGAAATTACGAACGGGAACAGACGTAGAAATATCTTAAAAAGAAACCGTATCAGAATAACTGCTTCAAGACAGTAGAGATCGACTTGGAATGATGACAGGGATACTCATGTACAGGACTCACCAATTCTGATTTTATTTCCCCCATTCTTGACGGATTTTTTCTATGGAAGACAATTATACAGAAGACATACCTAACCAAGCAAAGTTCATGAAGTAACCTAGACAAATGTTTGGATACAAGAAATAAGATGGAAAAAAGTCTTCAATAAACCTTACAATTTGGTTTTTGAATTGTAGAAGGCAGATATTCAGAAAATATGTTAGGAAATATCCATACCGTTCCAAAAAAAGAAAATTGAAAAGTTACCGGTATGCTTTTTTGACATTATCGAATGTTCCATATACAGAATATGTTTTCTAATATAAGGGGTGTTCAGAAATGTGGTGTTTCAAAATACAGGGTGTTTTCAAAAATTCTTTTTGTATTATTATTATTGTAGATATCCGTTCTCACAACAATACATGTAATTTGAAAAATCGCACACATAAGAAACAATTAATTCTTGCTTGTCAATGCATAGCACACTAGTTGCATTTATCCGATTTTGTTTTTTTTTGGTCAAAAATGTTGGTCATAATCCGCCACTGGACACAATTATTTGTATCTGATTAGGGCTAAATGAACCACTCATCACTGAAAATAATATTGCCAAATTTCACCATACTCAGATAAGGGATATTTGTAATATAGTAAAAAGGTTTTTTTTCAAAAAAAGTCCGTTTATTTTGGAAACAATGCATTTCAGACTCATTTTTATGGGAACTTATATTTCATAAAATTAGCTCCTGAACCTAACCTTATATTTTTTCACGGTAATTAGAAATCACCGTCTATGGCCGATCAATTTGAGTATTTACGATATGAACACTTTTTCAAAAGATCATTTTTTACATTACATAAACATATCAAACAGACAGACAACCCGACCATAATTCCCATATAGGTCAATGGTCCCGTCTTATTTAAGACAATAAGATTTCTCACCGAATATTCCACGTATTCAAGACGTCGGTTATTTCCGATTCCCGTGTGAGAGATATTCCGTCAGTCATCCCCTAGTTTCCCAAGGTTCCGGTCTCGCCTTTTTGTGACCCAGCATCCCTCGTGCCCTTCGCCCCCTCGCACACCATTCAGTCGTACCTGCTCTAGTTTTTCAATCAACCTGCTTGTTTACCGTATCTTTCACGGCTTGGGAACACTTTTCTGTAATCAAATTGGTTGAGCAGTACCCTATAGAAAATCTACGTCAAGTAGTTGTCCTCGCATATGTATGGAACGCCGTTTTACTTTTAATTGTCACAAATATTCATTCCTCAATTTATTCAACTAACAATTTATTTGTTTGAATTTAATTGATTCGTTCATTTGTTCGACACATTAAAAACGATTGTTCGCAAAGTTTGTTCTGCCACAGTCCAAACACAACGCATTTATGAATCAATAATAGACAGCGCTGTTTCGACCCGCCATAGGTTTCATCAGTGGTTCTAGACTGAACTACTAATGCATTGCTGGACTCAAGTGTCCTTAAAGGATCAGTCTGAGTAAATTAGGGCAACAGATAACTAAATTTTTGAATATAAAAGATATAAAAGGCGAGACATAAATCTACACATATAACTTTTCCCATGTTATAGTCACAAATATCTGTTTTTGTAACAGTTGCTTCACATCTAATGCTGACAATGCCGAGTATCTTTGAGTATGGTCAGCAAGTAACTAATTTCTAATCGGTGCTGTTAAACCGTGATTACTTCCGACAGTTCTCACGCACTTCGATGATTAAATTCGAAAATAATTATTTATTTCTATGTTGAGCAGAAATTAGCTGGAATTTTTAGAAAAGGACTTCTGAAGTTTGTTAATCTTCGAACGAATAGAACGAAGTTATTGGCAAAAGACTGATTTCGATGCTCAAAATGAGAACTTTCGTTAGTTGTCAGTTGAAGCAGGGCTGGAACATTTCAGAATATATACTATACAGGTCATCTGATTATTTACTAGTATTTATTGTGACAGCTGGCATTTGGCAACCGTTCAATATTTGCCGGTCACTTTATTGACATTTTTCAGAAAGCCACATTTGAAACACTATACTTTTTTCATGGTGAATCCGTAAGGAGCTCTAAGAGCGGTGCCTGTGACAAAGTAGCGATTCACGTTGGATTTGAGTCGGTGGAGACTGAAAACATTTGGAAAAACGTTTTCAGGAAGTTTATTTTACGTAAACACAGTTTTCAAATGAAAGAGTTCTCATACAGTTAAGTACGAGGTGTACTTAGTTGAACCTCAAAATAATGATCAGCCGAAGTCCGTCGCGTATTCCTGATATGTACCGCTCTTGGTGGAATCAAATGTGCCAAGTCACTTGAACGCCTTCCGTGAAAGTATTTATAAAAGAGAGACAAATCTCCAACTTTCCTTCGATGTTCCAGACTTTCAATATGCAAGTTATCTTCGTGTCTGAGGAGGCGACAAAGAGTTTTTAACAAGATTTGTGAAGCGGGTTTGCTGAATATGGAAAACAGAAAATTTCTGCATTCTGGAACTCTCTTTCATAAAATCATCCTTATCGGAAGACCCTTCTAACTTCATCAGAAAATAACATTCTGCACTGCACTGTCCCCACCTCCATTCAGAACTGAACTCTTCAGGAGATTGTTCAATTACCAGACTTGCAAAATGTATGACTTCATTACACCAAATATCAAAACAGGAAGTATCCATACTTTCAAAACCCAACTCAAAAACCCTTTTTTCGGGACTTATCAGTAGGTGTTCATTCATCATTTTCACATACCAAGCTTGAAAAAAACCGCTTTCACCAAAAACTGTATAGACCATATTTTACACTTTTTATATATCTTTCTCTCTTATCATATCAATAGGTATGCATAAGTATTTTTCAGGGTTAAGTGAAAGAACAACAGTTGTTGACCTTCGCCCTTTATTTTCTTGAATATATTTCGAAGGATTATTTTATTTAAATGTACTAAAAGAGGAAATTATAAAATCGTTATCATCATTATTATTATTACTATTATATCAATTAATTATAACTCATTTTGATATACTTTCAATTTCATGTGAATTTGTTTACGTCATCCCCCGATGATGCTAACTTGGTTGGCGTTTTCTTTGGATTCGTTAAAATGAGTCAAACTTTTTATATTTTATACATTTTTATATTTTTACTAGCTGACCCGAGAAACGTTGTTTTGCCACAGACATCTATCAGAATAATAACACCGACAAGTAATATTAATTCATTATTGCTATAGTGGGTACAATCTTTCTCGTTAGTCCATATTTAGCTATCACAAACTGGATGGTTTTCCACGTATAATTTTCCTTGTGAAAAACATGGTGTGCTCAAATCTAAGCCACAAACAGCTTGCAAATGACAATCTAATCGGAAATTGCACACGTTTGAAATGAATTGGCACGTCTGTAAGTACAATAGGGATTCGTGGTATTAATACAATTTCCGAACTTGCCATTCAAAATCCTGGCTTTGATAACGTTTTTCAAATTTTTTTTATGACTAATCGCGTGCAGTTGCACAGCAGTGATGGATTCAAAACACGTAGCGATCTAACCTTCAATTGTAAATTGGCATGCCTAGCAAATCCAATGAGTTCAAAAACTGTTGGATAATTCACCGCTACGGTGGCATCGCAAACTGTATCTATGCTTTATGGATAAACAATAATAGTAACCAAAAATTGTATAGGAGTGAGAGAAGGCTCATTGTGTGAGAGAGATAAGAGACCGGCTTCGTTGTCATCCCTACTCAGTGCTGTTCCGTGAGAAGTGATACCAGACGTCTGGTAGGAATAACAATGAATAGCATTACTAAAATGCCTATTAAAAAATGAGGGTTGGTGATTAAAAGATAAAAATTGAAGGCTATATGTATTTTTCAATGCCGCATCACGAAAAAATGAAAACAAAAAATTTTGTTGAATATATTTAAAAAAAATGTTTGGGGTGGTGCACCTTTATCATTTACGGGTATGAAAAGTTGATTCAAACCTCTTCTCAGATCTACCAAATACAGATACAGGGTGTTGAATAACTTGTCGATCGAATAACATGGTTCGATGTGGTTGTCATCTTTCGGGATACAAGATTAAATAAATTACGATGCCTAACACTGTTCCTATCGTATCTGTAATAAATTTGTATCATGTGTCTTTTCTTCATTCGTGAAAGCCATTGTTCGCCAAAAATTCAATGACTTTTACAATAGCAAAATGTCATTGAGTGTAACAAATTGAGAGACAAATTTAGAAACATCAAAGTCAAAGCCCATTATGATAAGAATTAATTTTTTTCAATATCTCCAATTTTTCGAAAAAGAATAACTCATGATACGTCATTGAAAAGGAAAATCTGGTTCTATTGAAAACAGTAAGAATCCAATGTATCTGTATCTGTATAGAAGGGAGGGTGAATGTAGACCTACAACGCTTAGGCCACATGTGACCCATTGTACATCCACTCGAGGAGTTGTCCTCCTAGGTCATCGTCCATTCTGTTGTTTCCAGGTCAGATCACTAGGAGACATCACCTTTATATTGGCAGGTGTAGGCCAAGACTCGTCAAACACACACTCTCTTTGGCAACCTTAAGGTGTCTCACGGCTCCGCGAAGGTTTGGGAAGGTGCAGCGACATTACTGTCGATGCGCGGCTTCTTCAACCTTCTTGGGTTCTCTCCGTGGAGGTGCAACAGTAAGGTACCTTTTGTTCAGGGGCAGCTGGTTCCTTGCCTTTATTCAAGGCGGTGCTCTTGGTTCCCGCAGCAGGAAGTGCCCTTGCTGTTAAAGGTGGAGTGGGAGAGAGAAAGGGTGCACTGATAGCGGCTGTCACTCCTGCCTTCTTCGCTCACTTTCTCCTTTTGGCCTTGGCGTCAATGTAGCCTCTATAAGAAAAAATAAAGTTGATGATGGTGGACGGAGGACGAAACGCCGGATAGCAAATCTGGAAACCCCATTATGTTGCAGGGGAAAAGTGGCAATATGGAAGTGCATTTTATTATCGAATCCTTTAAAAATTAGGCCAGAAAAAACATTTTTCGAAATTTCTGTTTTTTCCAGATATCTCCGGATATACTCGGAATTTCTGAACTTTCTCAACGGCATATTGATAGTCAGGTGAATGGGCAACTTTGCCACAATTCAACCGTCTTCGTATCTCTCATAGTTTCCGAGATTCCAATGGTGAGGATCGAATTTGAAACACCCTGTATGAAATTTAATAAAAATTGTTTGAGCCGTTTCCGAGAAGTGTCACCACTAACACTGTGACACGAGAATTTTATATATTATATTTGATTATAATTTTACTGCTTGGTCAGTTAATTATGACGACTTGCTACAATCATTTTTTATGCGACGTAAAGAAATAAATTGTACTTCATACCATAACTATTCCACTATGAATTCTACTCTACTTTGCCTTCGAATATACTTGAAATGTAAGAGCTACCTTCTTTATACCAATTTCAATATCCTATGTCCGAAGTAGTGATGTTATTCGAATCTAAATATTTTCTCACAAAACATTGCATCATTCATTACATCAAGATATTTCTCACCATTCGAAAATCCATTCACACAAACTTTGTCATAAACTGCTTCCTCTTTTGTACGCCTCTCTACAGGTTGAACATTATTTAATCAAGACATTCATTCATTTCTATTAACATGTTCGGAAACTTGAAGTCTGTCATTTGGTACAACTAATACGAAAGAAAGTAAAAAGGGTGTGTAGTCTAGAATATGTAACTATTCCCATGGCCCCAGTATTTACGAATCTGGTCCAATACTGGTCGAACTATTGTACGCGTAAGAACTGCCACAGGTAGAAAACATTGTTATTGTGTTCATTGAGAGCGTTTAATAAGGTAAAGGTAGAATAATGAAAGAATAAGGTGAGATTTTGTTACCAGCACTTACTTGGAATTCTCATCGAAAAGTCATTCATCACAATGGTTTTTGCTTGAAGTCATGAACTTATGTGGTTTTACGGTTTCTTTGATAAATAGTCATTCAGCAAGGTTGTAGAATTAATACGTCGTTATAGTTCTATTTTGTGTAGAAACAAACCGGAAAATTTAAATGATGTTATGCAAATTGTCAGCATAGTACTCAAAGCATTTACGATTTCAGAAAAAATTGTATCGTGCCTATGTCTGGTAAAAAATATGTTTTTGTACAACTGTCATTGAAAGTGATATTTTTAAATGGTTGTCAAGATGATGTTTACAAAGTAGAGTATTGAAAATACTTATAACACTAGTTTTATAAGAAATAGATTGATCAATGTAACCCTCAGCTACTGTTCTTCTATTCTCCGTGCTTATTAATATCCGTTATATTTGTTTCTGACTTTGCTAACAAAGAAGCAGAAGACCTTTGGTTCTTCCGGGATCTTCGAGATTAAAATCTCCAGAACCAAATTTTGCAAACCAATGTCTAATAGTGCGTTCATCAACATTATCATTGCTAAATGTTTGGTTAATTTTTCGGACTGTTTCGGCATCGCCTTGGTTCAATTTGAATTCGTAGAGAAGAATTGGCCAAAAATCGCTCAACGACATCATTAAAACGGACAAAACTTTTAAAACAACCCAATACATTGACAGTTGTTTTTCCTAAACACGTTTCGAATATAATTCCTTGATATTTGCTTATCAATGGTGTAATTGAAATAATAACTTTCTTCGCCAAACTCGAGAAAACGACAATGATAAAAATCGAGAAAGTAGTTGCGTTAAAACCCAACTACAAAAAACATCGACTTCAAAGCAATAGCAAATAATAGTCGCTAAACTATAAACAGAGCTGTGGTATTTGTAGAAACTTCAGTCGATAAATTTATATGAAATAAGTAAAGATGCTGTGGTCAGGTGGCAAGACCCACGGTCCACCAAGCCCACACATTCTCACTCAAATTTGATTAAATCACGACACCCACCGTGGAATTTACGTAGGAATCGATTTTTATGTTCTGCTGGCTCATGATCCCGCAGCTAAATTCAATTAAAATGACACATTTTCCAACTTGTAGAACGTACAGGTGTTTGTGTACATCGATTTGGAAATAAACGTAACAACATTCGAAGAATATTCCATTGATAACGGTTCTCAAAATTCTTAAATGAGTCGTCATGCATTTGAAGAACTAGTGGATGAATTCACTACAAAGCTCGGATAGATATAGTTTGATCAGTTATATCCAAATGTAGGTGGTGACACTGTCATTAGACTGAGAACAGATATTATAACGAAACAGTGCTAAATTCTTCTAATGGGTAATGTCTTAACATTCCAGAAGAAATCTGTCTGTTGGAAAAAATATCTGTAAAAAAATTAGGGGAATGTTCATATTTCGCAGACTATGCACATTCGATTAGTGATTATAATTTTTTTTTATGTTGGTACTTTGGTAGGAAAAGTATGTATTTTCTATACAATCTTTCAAACTGTTTAATTAGAGATGTAACACAAGATGAGTATATTGGGATTATATTATCTTCTATGCAATGAAGGCATGATTTAAAATTTGTTCAAAATAGAATGCACTTTTCCTTGCTAGGAATCGCATGTTGAAAGGTGTTTTAATTTCTGAAGTTTGTCATTCATAATGCCGACAGCTGATTAACAAGGAAACAAATGTCAACAAATGTTTTAACGGCCAATTTAAAAACTGAGAAAAGTTTAAAAATTTGTGTGGAAAAAAATTATATAACGAGTGTATGGTGTTTGTTGCCAATAATAAATTGCGAAATGGTCCACAATTATTATTGAAATTACCAGATTTTTGCCAGGGCACGATATTTTCGAAAATATCGTGTTTTCAGATAGAAATGCATGTTGAAAGCAAGAAGTGTGTTTGTTTCAAACTCATAATTTCCACGTCGTGAAAGTCTAACTAAAATAGTAAAGTCAAAGATAATTTGAATTTGAAACTTCAAAATTCGAACATATATACAGAAATTGTCTGTGTTTGTTTTTTTATAATGATAGTAAACTAAAATTCCATATCCTCATTTCTCAAAAAGAAACTGGCTTTGGGCTGCTTTGCAGTGAGAGTTGTGTCTGAGGAACTGGGTCTGCCAATGAGTAAAGTGACATATTTTTCTCTAATGGAATCACACCTGCGATATGGTATTGAATTTCGGGGTTATTGCAGCAAGCAATTGTTCGATTCTGTTTTCGTCTTGCAGAAACGAGCATTCAGCTTCAAGTTCAGAGCTAAATACACCGACCATTGTAAACCGTTATTTATAAAACACATAATTTGACACATAATTTGACTTTAACTTCCATTTTGAAACTTATTGTTCATATATTCATTTCAGATTATAATAAGCTGTATAAATAATTTTTTTACGATGATGCTCACATTTTCTGTTGTGAAAATTTTTGTAGTTCTCGACCTGTGGTATATAGAATACTATTTGTCAAATTTAATTATGTACTGACTTTAGATTATAGAAAGCTTTGTCAATAACAATATATTTTCTTGGACAATAAAGTATATTGACTGATTGATTGATTAATTGATTTGTTTACGAGTTTAGGGACTATGGTCATAGCACAGAATAAAAGAACTTCACAGTACCTACAGTTTATTTTAATGACAGATTACATTGAAGAGATACGAGTAAGGATACAGTATTGGCTAAACCGTGACCACATATCACTTGAATGGGACTAATCGTGACGGAATTGGAGAATGCCGGAAGTGAGCAGTCGAAAAGAAACTGAAGAATTCTTTCTGGATTACCCAGTATTCACTCAAAATAAATTTTCCTAAAAAATTACCAGAAAAATTTTTAATCAACCATATTCCTGGTGATTACCAGATAACTACTCATACAAAATCACTAATAAGTATATTGTTATTTTGGAAATTCACTCTTTACTCAGTAAAATAAAGTTCACACACTTAAATTTAAAGCTCAAAATACTCGTCCAATATTTTATTTCGAATACTACATACTAATATGCTCGTATTAACGAACTCCGTACATATGCCAGACGTGAAGAAAGTTCAAAAATTATCCGGTACGATCGACGTAGGATTCAAGTTGATGATTCCTAGAATGGCCGCTCCCGGCTCCGTGGCGCTGACCTCTTTTTATGTGATGAAAAAATCACTTCCTACGATGGCTCAAATGCGCTGTCTATTGTTATGATATTGTTTGTATACAACATATTTATTTGCTTTATGAACCAGAGGCCTTTCTTTGATAAGCCCACGTGCGAAACGCGGATGTATATTACGGATTTGTGTTGATTTATGGTGGATTTCGAACAAGTTGATGGTGATGGTGCAAGACATGGAGTGTTCAAACAGTTTTAAGATAATTATACTGGGACAGCCACAAATATTCATTCCTATATTCATATATAGAACAGAACATTCAATTGGGCTATGGACATTGAATATATTCTGAACTTCAAAAATAAGATATTTATTAGGAATATACGAGAGAAAGCAAATACTGCAAATATGCCTGCAAGTAGGCAACTAAAAAGAATACAGAAATGAACTAAAGCAAAACAATCAAAGAAATATTCATTTTAAGTTGAGTACCTCACAAAATAAGTAAAAATCCATGTGGTGAGCAATTGATATGATTCAGAGAATGAACAGTAAACAAAGACATTGTGATTTTAGGTGAAAATGAGATATTTAGTCTGGTTGTGACCAATAATTTTAAAATTTCACCCAAATCAAATACGACAAGCAACACTTTAATGCGAATGCACTGAAGAGCTCAAAAAACTGCAACACGTGTTTCACTATACAGTAGCTTTCTCAGGCGTGTTTATACCATGAACACGTTTCTGCAAAGTCATCAATGATGAAGGTTTGAATTGAATATCACCAGGTCTTTTTATTTTCACTTCAGTTGTTGAACTGTTCTTCATGTTTTTTCACTTTCTGTAACAATATCATGGTACATCGGAACATCCCGAAATCTGTTGACGCCTCTATCTCATCGTAATTAGTTGTTCCGGAAATGGTTTAAGATCAATTATTCCTTTACTTTGGTAATCCGGTGTTCTATAGCTATAACACTCATAGCTATATCAGAAAATGTATCTCATGACAACTGACGCGTGTAAGAAGAAAATCTGAGGGAACGCATACACCTTGTAACAAGGGCATCAAAGTCAATGAGGAAGTGAATGATATCGAGAATATTTTTACTCAGACTGGAATCATAAAACCAAATTGAATCAGAGTTAAAGTTATGATGACTCTTCCTAAAAAATTGAACATCTTCTGGGAGTAGGGTGATGGTCTCAAGCCGGCCATGGATGGATCTAACCACGGGAAACTGTCTACTGTGATACTTGTACATTAGTTGATTGGACAGTTCTGATTCAAAAGTTTCAATCTGACATACCAAGTGCTGTTTTGCATATACAGCCCTTTGACATCAATGGATTGTTCAATTCACTTCAACTTGAAATCTTGCTATTTCCATTACTGCTGCCTAGACGAGATGCAGAAAGTTCCTGCAGTTGCAATGAGGAATTCTTACAATGAAACAACTGATAGACCGATTCTTTTGTCAGCTGATTGAAATATACTTTTTTCTCTAGTATATTGAACTGGTCATATATTCGGTTTATGAATCTCTTCCTATGTTGATCAGTGAGGTCGGGTCAACTGATTGGTTGGTGGAGTCCATTCAAAAAACAACTGCTGATGTAGAAGATAGACGACAGCTGGTTAACATAAAAAACCATTCAACCCATATACGATAAATCACTTTGCGAAAACATCGAATACCGCAATAACCATATAGCGAAAGTTCACATTCCTGCAACTCTCACCGGCGCTTTTAAAGGAGAAACAATCGATAGATCGCAACAGTGAATCGGGGGTTTTCCGAAAAACGAATAGATCAGAGAAATTTGTTGCTTGTTAACGTTATCTGGATGCCGATAGAGATCGGTCATTTGTATTGGGTGTCGCTGTACGCTTTACCGTAACCATCTTAAGATAATGTGAAGGTAGTGGGAAGTGCGAGATTGTAACTAGATTCGAGAAATCTTCGACCGTTTTGGGTTTGATGTGTGTCACGTGAAAATGTTCGATGTTTTGGAATGATAAGGTGACACTGGTGTTTTGAAAATGAATATTTTGGGAATATTTGTGAACCCAGCTCAATAAGTGCAATTCAGCTGAGTCATAATCTTACAAAGTAATGGCAATAGTGAGTCTAGGTGGAATCTATGGTTAGAGTTTGTTAATAATCTTACCGGCTGTAACTGATACAGGCGGCGCTTATTACGAATTTACGTTTCAATACTTCTCTATTGAGCGTTTTGAAAACAGCGCATTTTATTTAGAGTACGACCTGGCGCACATCTATACGGATACAAGCTATAGTACAGTGTTAAAAAGCATTTCACGGTATACAATAAAAGTCTGTCAAAAAGTAGAGAAAACCACACCTGTTCTTACTAAACTCATGCCGAATATAGGCGGGCCTTGCTAGTGTAGTACTGTATGCTTCAGCTTCCTAAAGTTATTGAAAATTAAAAACTTTTGAAGAAACTGGTGAGCTCGCAGAGAAAATCTGCTATAAAAATATGTTGCGGCTTCAGATGAATCTCAGCACAAAGCCCCGGACTGATATCTGGAGTTCGCCACAGGAAATATATGAAAAGTATTTGGATATGATCAATAACATGACGGAAAAATTGCCAAGGTGGCAAGCTAAATGGAACAATGGGAGGTATGTGAGATGGACCTATAGCCTGATATCGGACGTCAGAAGGTGGCTTGAGAGACTATATGAGGAAATGAAAACTTCCTCACGCAATCCCTCTCGAGAAACGAATGTTTCAGGAAATATTTATATAACCACATTAGAGCGGAATTAGCTGAATGTCCATATTGTGGTAACCTAGACACTGTTCGCATGCTCCATATGTACCGAATTTCTCAGGATCACCTATAAGAATCGAGAGTACCATATAATTCCAATGACATGATGCTGAGTCTAATGTCAAACGAAGAAAAGTGGTGATGTGCATATGAAATTATCAGCCACATCATTGAAACAAAAGAGAGATAAAAGAGGTTATGAGATGGGCATATTTGACAGTCTTCTTAGTGAAGTTTTGCGAAAGCGGGTTCCGCTAAGGAAGTGCGAGAGTGGGGGAGGAGTTTTAGTCAGTAAAAATCCGGCCCAAAGTTTTATGCGAGATTTCTCCCCATAAAAAAAAGATGGATAGGTGGATAGAAGGATAAATAGGTAGATAGATGGATATATTAATAGATGAAATAATTTATATGTTCACTAAATGTTTGATTCCCTCAACATTTCGAACCAAGGTTGCAAAATTTGCAGTTTCTCGTTGAGAGAGGTGATGGAAGATAGTTGCGACAGTTTGAATCGTTGCAGAAGTTGCTAAAACAACTTGGAACGAACAGATTGTAACCAGATAAAATTTGTCTGGTTTAGTGAATCATCATTTCTATGAGCAGCTGATCAAGAATGTAAAATAAGACAGGTAAGGGAAAGAATTGTTCACAAAACTGGAAAAAATCCTAATTGATAATAATAATAACAATAATAATACGGGAACTACGAAGAGGATGTGCAACTCGTAGATGGAAGCATCCTACACCATCGGAATGCCGGAGAGACGTATACCTTGGGGTGGAACAACACCACTCACAAGAGATTACAGCAGTGGAAAATTCTCTCCAATATGTTCCAATATCAGCACAAACTCCGACAGACCTAATCATCGGAACTGTCGGGGAAAACAAAGTTGCTGCAACAAATATGCTTGCCGTTCCAAACTTACTCTACTCTTTTGGAGTAGTGAAGTGAACTCGAGAGGAGCTGTATTAACTTGACGTAAAGAAATGCTTATTTATTGGAGTTTGGATCATCCGTTCCACGGTTGTACTTCCCCCAACAACAGTTTTCGACACTGAACGAGGTGATCACAACTCTGTCACCGAGTTGAAACCCGTTCAGCAAAAGGTTCATATAAAAGCCGCAGAAATCACCTTACTTCGGCGGCAACTTCTGCAATAACATTGAAGACCTTGGCTTAACAAATTGCCTGACTTTCGCTTTCCTCTATTCTAGTGGGCTAAACTGGGAAATAGAGGGGTTCATCATGACCTGCCAGGATGGTGTCTTCAACACCTTAGTCTACCGCAGTCGTGTGATAGGTATAGAGGTTCCTGACACAAGGTGCAGAGTCTGCTGCGAGGCGTCCGAGACCCTAACGCACTTGTTGTCAGCATGTCCAGCGGTCTTGGCCTATATCCATCGATATAACGCGGCTCTAAGAGCTAATAAGCTGATAAGCCTGATGTAGTCCCTTTCTACCACCAGAGCAAGACGATATTTGTCGTGGAGTTTTCAGCTTCTGGCGAGACGAATGTCGTTCTAAGAGAGGAGTAAAAATGGATAAAATAACGAGATTTTTTCTTTGAACTCCGCAGGCTCTATCCAAATCACTCAGTCAAGATGGTTGTTCTGATTATTGGAGTCCTTGGAGGAATGATGGTCTTCTCTACTCTCTACCCCATACTGGAAGGCAGAAATATTAGCCGGACAGAAATCTGTTATTCTTGACGCACTTCGCTTGCTCAGGGCTCATGATTCTCTGACGCAATGATTACTTTTCCTACGGTGTTGGTAGTGGTCGTTGGTTGATAATGCTGGCACGCCCTTTGAATGTATCGGGGCTCCGGGGGATAGAGCCTGACCAGCGAAAACTTGGGTTAAAGAAAAAAAAATTACAGTGATGATTTATTCATCAGTAAATTATAATACATAAATATAAAGTGAAGTATGTGGTGTACCTACCTTATATTTTGATGAAAGACCGGAAACTTCCAGTGAGGGTAAATCCCCGTGTGTGAGTAAAAAACAATTACAGAACAATTACAATCAGAAACAACAAGGGTCAAAAGTATTCTGACTCAGATATCAAATAGTATAAAATAAACATTCATATTTTTGTAAATTAAAACAGTGACATAAATTAGGACAATAAAAAGTCACTAAATAAAATACACTCAATATAAAATGAAACACAATAAACAGCTGAGAGTACAATCTCTATATAAATAATAGTAATAGTAGTTACAAAGAGAGGAATTAACGTTGCATCGTCGAAGATATTTCACTGGATACTTCTTCATTATGTTCTTATAGTAACCATGTTGTTGAAACAGTAAGTTGACGTACTATTTTATCAACTGAAAAATAAAATTTTCGTCAATTATTCATGTTTAAACAAGTCCGATTGAATTAATAACACATATACTTCATGAACTAATGTTCAATGAGAAAATCAAAAATTATCTACAAAATAAAACCTCTCACACCATTCGACGATAATCATAATCCACCATGAGTCGTGTCTTCCTCGTCTTTGACACATATTTCGCGAATATTCGTGGGCGTAACCCAGATTGTCCGCTCGCAGAGAGACTCGAAACTGCCATCTAGAAAGTGCTACTACCTCCTCGATGGAAAGTACTCATTTTTCCTGCTGTCACTCGACGTATTCCATATCACACGACTTCAGGAAGTTCTTCCAACTTATTGCAGTTTCGGTATTATCAACTCATGAAATCAACGATTGATTCGATAGTACTGCTAGTTCAGAGAAATTACGTAAGAGGCCTTTCCTTTGACGGGGATATAATGAGATTAAAAAAAATCGCGGATGAAATGTTGATTGAGATGTCAAAGCTTCGCCTGTTTTTTATCGACGGGGATCTATCTCTTCTAGTTATTGACGGGCATCGGTTGTCGGATGGTATTATGCGATAGCCTTTGTTTGCTATTGCGTGGAGTTATGCAATAGGGATTTTCATCGTGGTACAGTGATTATTTCTAAAGCGACTTGAAAAAAGAAATTGGTTATTTCATACGATTGAAATTTGAGCCTGAATAATATCATATTTTTCGAAAAAAATATATATTTGACGTTCAGCTTTGAAATAAAAATGGTAGTGAAATTTTATAGGCTTCTTCTGATGGTCAACTGAATGTTTCATTTCCAAACATGCTGCAATTGATGGGTGTTTGTTTTATAAACAGTATATAGACAGTTTTATAGAAGTATAACCAGAACATTCTATTTATTCCATCATCCGAACTACGGGTGTGGTCCCAGAAGTACCCAGCCTGATTCAGAAATAGTTGTTTGAAAAATATCACTGTATTAGAAAGTACGTTTTGGGTTAATTTGTGAAATGAAGAAAATTGGTCATCGTTATGTTGTACAACCAATATAGAATCTGCTCCTTGGTTTACAACACTGAAATATTAGGTAGCAAAGTTCAAACGTGGCCGTGCCAGCTGCCAAGACGAGCATAGCAGTGGTCGACCAAATGAGGTGACGACTCCAGAAACCGTGAAGAAACTCCACAAAGTGGTATTGAATGATCGCCGACTGAAATTGCGCGAGCTAGCAGATTCAGTAGGTATTTCAAAAAGTACCTATTGAAAATACTTTCCCAACACTAAAACAAAATTACGACCTCTAGATGCGCATTTTGCTAACCAAGTTAGCGTCCCAGGAGACTCATGCTCTCCTAAGGACGCTAACTTGTTTAGCGAAACGTGCGTCGAGAGACCCAAATTTTGTTCTGGTGTATGCAAGTTAGGTGCCGCGTTTGCTCACACTCGAGCAAAAACAGTATCTGTTTTAATTGAGTGTTTAGCGAAGTTGCACAGCAACAAACCAGAATTTTTGCGTCGTTTCATAACCATGGATGAAGCATGGGGCCATTATTTTATACCCGACATAAAAGAGCAAACAAAACAATGGACTCAACAGGGATAACCGGCTTTAAAGAAGGCGAAGACCATTTCATCTACAGGCAAGTTCATGGCATCGGGTTTTTGAGATGCACGTGGAATAATTTTCATTGACACTCTTAAAAAAGGTGAAACTATCAAAGACGAGTATTATGCAAAGTTATTGCAACATTTGAGTGAAGAAATCAAACAAAAACGCCATAATTAGCTAAGAAAAAAATGTTGTTTCATCAAGACAATGCATCAACTAACGAATCCATAGTCACAATGACACAAATAACCTAATTAAAGTTTGAATTGCTACCTCATGCACCTTATTCGCCAGATTTAGCCCCCTCGGATTATTTTTGTTCCTAAACAGGAAAAAAATGGCTCAGTGATCAAAGATTTTCCAATGATAAAGAAGTGATGTCGGCAATTAATGGCTCAAACTTATTGAACGTCGCGCTGGAAAAAGTGCATTAGGCTGCAAAGGAATTATTTTGAAAAATAAATATATGTTGATTCCCCAAAAATACTAACTTGGTTAATGAAACACGTGTTGAGAGTGTTCTTTAGTTTTGGTGTGAGAAAACTTCTCCATTAGATAATCAACACTTTAAAGAAATTCAGCTCAAAAGTTTGTTATCGTAGGTTACACAAAGTTTATTATATTGTTTATTCAAGTTTATTGTTTATTCAAGTGAAACTCCCTCAATAAAGTGTTACTTGAATTAGTTATAGACTTTGTATCAAATATCGACCAATTCCATCACATATATCGCAAATTCAAATTTCAATGAGTATTTATTTAAAATAATGTGACACAGAGTGGCGGAGCTACGAAATTCCTAGTTTTAATCCAAACATCAATAACTCACCATTCGGTTAGCAAAATTCAAAAATGTGAATGTTATTGTATAGAGAATTGTAATAACTTACATATGAAATGTCACAATAACCCCTTTTCATTTGGAAAAAAAGTTAAAAGCACCCCCTCGGCGGCAAGTGATTTTACACTATTGACTCTTGATCAAAAAGTACTAAAAGTTATTTTTTTTTACAAGAATTCTGCTTGACTCTGATATCTTGTCCCGTTCGAATGTTTAGAAGAGGATTATTTACGACCGCACTGTATACTATTATCGTATGTAGAAATTATATAAATTTTGCCCGCTCTCGATATCTTATCCAGTTTAAAATTTGAAAGTGGGTTGTTTCCACATCCGCACTGTATATTCAAAAATTTCCACTTTCCTCCCGTTGATGTAGGTAAGCAATAATAGGTTAGATTACCAACCGCGAATACATTGCTAGACCTAATTGTCCTTAAGGTACATGGCGTCTTAGTAAAGAGAGATGTAATGTCTGTACCTAATGCTTGTTCTTTAAGGTCAGCTGTTGAGTCCACCGATGCATTTGTGGTTCAGCCCAACACAACTGATGAATCCTCCAGCGTGCTGAAACAGCGCTGACTGGTGTTGAATTACGAATATTTTGTTCTTGCGGTTTGATCTTATCTAGTTGCCTTGCAATGATAGCTGTACTGGAAGAGAGCGGAATCTATATCTATAGAGTCTCCTCTATATCTCCTTTATATTGGCAGGTATAGGCCAAGACTCGCCGAACACACATTCTCTTATTGACGATAACTCCGGACATTCGCATAGGACAATCCTGACCGTTTCATCTTCCTGTTCACACATCCTGCATAGAGGTGTGTACACTAGCCCCATATTGTGGAGGTATTTCCTTAGTTGACAGTGGCCAGTGGCCTACTATTAAGCGTTGATTTTTCCTGGTCATCGCCAGATATTTCTTCGGCGCCAACTTCCCAGGGTCGCCAAGGGTGATTCTGGCAAGATTACATCCTTTGACTTCATCCTATCTCTTTAGGGATTGAGCATGGGTGTGACTTTCGCCAAGTTCCGCAAATATCGAAGTCATCAGGCCGTAGGTGCCACTGGGTCCTAAAATTCTTAGTCCATCTGCTTTCTTGGCTGAATAGTCGGCAATGCAATTGCCTTTACTCCTGCCGTGCCCTTCAATTCACTTCAGGATAATGTTATTATCTACCGAGGCTTTGGCTAAATCTTGGTGGCATTATAGTAATAGCCCTGAGGTAACACGTTGTCTGTTCAAGGTTAATAAGGCTTGTCTGCTATCAGTGCAAATGGTTATGTTCTGTGTTATTTATATTTTGTAGGGTTTATTAAACACAAACCTGGGTTCAGTTGTATCACTAGTTACCTGCAGCAGAGGTTGCGCAGTAAGCGCTTGTCGCCATATGATCAGCCTCAATTGACCCATTCCAACTTCGAGGTTTACACCACTAGAGAGAGGAATTTTTTCATTCGACGGTCGATCTCAAAGCTTGGCTTTGCAACCGACCACCTTGAGAGCCTCGTTTATCTTTGAAATTCATTGATTGAATCTTCTATGGATCCCACGGATGGTGTCTCGGTAAGAGGAGATGTCATCGCCTTATTGCTGTTTGGATCACTAGATTTGGAGCAACGCCCAAGCAGGTAGTTAATTGCGAAAAAATACACTCTTCGATAGGAAGACTGAATAAGTCGTCACTGTCCCGGATTCCTGAGCAAGCTGTCCTGGAACGTAATGAAGGAAGGGTGCTGCAAAATGGTTTCTTCGGACCAAAACATGTCCTTCGTATTGCTTCAGCCAAACAGACACCAAATAATCGGACTGCAAGAAGGGTTTTTAGACTTCTGGCAAAATCCACCATTCATCTTTCCTTCGGTTGATGTTACAAAACAATTGTTACCTGTCAGGACTATTTTCAGATCGCTGTCGACTAAATCATCACATGAAGAGACCTGGACTAGCGAAAGACAGTGCGTGATATTTCTGTTTGAAAGATGATAAAATAGCAGAGCACATACTATATGCCTGCCCAGCCAAATGTTTTCGAATTTGCCAGAGTTTTCGACACTGAAAGATCAAACTAGAAGTAGCTAATCGTCTTCATTAAAAACATGGAATTATTTAGTGAAGTTCTAATAGGTGTGAGCACTAGTAAACACTTGCAGTCACTCTGGACCTAGATTCGAGTGCGAACACTTTGAAATATTAGGTTTCTTGAGCTATCGAATCATTAAACTTAGGTAAAATATCTGCGATAATTAGGCTTATTTTGAACACCACATAAATTCCCAAACGAAATAAATAAACCACGCAAAACTTATATTTATATTTAGCGAAGCAACTGCTTTCACACACTCCAAGCTCATTTCCGTCCATCTCGTTTGTAACCAGATCCTCTAAATACTCGACAATGCCTTGTCAAAACTTGATATGGTGTCCGAATTTAATTTTAAACAATCACAGTAAGCCACGGCATTGCAAAGCTCGCTCTGTCATCTTGTCACTCCGAAAGCACCGAGAATCGAATTGATTTTTTTTTTGGCCTCATCTCTTTTGCATCGGACAGTGATAGCGATATCGCAAGGTGTCAGACATATGCTAAGTGGCAGGAAGATTTCGGTTCTTTTTTTTATCAACAATGATGCATGTTAAAGGTGAGGCATATGTGACAAGAGAGTAAATAATGTTTCGGTTGCAATATGTAACGTATGAATGAATATTTTTGGCAGCTGTAATTGCATTTTTTTAATGATTTTTTTGATGCGCGAGATGTGGTTTGATTGTCAAATCATTGATTTCCGTTTAAGAAATATTATTTAATAATAATAATAATTTATTGATCCTTCAGAATGAGCCTAAAGCAATTGCACAAGTCAGTTCATATCAGATACATATATAAAATATAATATACAGAGTGTTTAAAATCTGTTTAAATTCTGTTTTTCCGTTAATCAGCTGTCGCCCCCATACGAACGACAACTCTCAGAAGTTGAGAAACTTGTGCGAGCTAAGGACTAACGAGATCTTACCTTTT
>WOGP01000693.1:0-22605 GCA_015342065.1 Leptinotarsa undecemlineata | reverse complement strand
CGACTAGGGACGCTTCGAACATAAAAGCACTGGTAGTACATACATTTTCCATTTGCCGGGCAGTGATTATGAACACTTGTCGTAGTGCTCTAATTTTCATTGCCGTTCCAATTGGGAATGGATAGACTATATGGTCAGTGTGCACATTTTATATGGTCATAGCGAACCCCAAAACATGACCCAGATACTGGATAATATCAATCTCAGGGACGTATACAGGCTTCTCATGACTGTCAAGTGCGATCAAACTCGCAGAAATAAAGGAATTAACTAAAGCGAATGATAAAATTTCCAGACTATAAGACATAAACCTGCAACTCCAACGCCAGACAAGACAAGTCGATAACAAACTCAGAAGAAACAACATCATTGTCTTTGAGTTTCAATCTGATACTATATCTGTCCTTAGTAGAACTTAGTGAATCTCTTGAGATCCCATTGAATCTTCAGGATATCAATAATATTTTAATTTGAATTTGAAACATCCTGAAAATCGAAAACTGATCCTACTGGAAAAAGCTGTAAATATTGAAGAACGCCGTCAAGGAGTTGAATGAATTCGTCGCTAACGACCTATCACCCGAGAACCAAGTGATTCATAAATCTTTACGTGTCTACCTCAACTCCGCAAAAGGAAATGGGCCGAAAGCAAATATCCGCCAAAATAATGTCGCTCTGAATGGTACCAAGTATACACTTGATCAACTACAATCCGAGCCTACATTGGTCAAAGGAGTGGAGAGCGTTATGGAAAATAATCAGAAGCGGAAAGAAACTTCTTCACAGGTAGATCCTATTCCAAATTAAATCAACCTGCGAGATCGAAAAAAGTGAACATTTACGAACTAATGAAAACTTCATTCTGAAACTTATTTTTATTTTTTTCATATTTTTTTTTGCATTCGGGTTTTGGGGTCAATTTCGGATTATATTATTTTATATTGTCTGGACTCATCTTCATATTTATGTTTTCTGTTTTATAATTGTTTTTCAAGTTTTTCGTTTGAATATCTCAATTAGATTCATAATTTAATGAGTATTTTTGCAATATCACATTCATAATCTATCTATCTATCTAGGTGGTTTTCTCAATTTGTCATATAAATACCAGATCTTTATCAAATGGGTTTGAGGAATTTAAACAAAAAATATTCAATGACATAATTGCGGTATTTGAAACATGGTTAACTAACAGAGTTGATGATATTTCGATTGTATTGCCCGGGGATAATCGTTTTTCGAGTTGTAACTTGTCTCAAGCTCCCATTGAAAAGGGGATGAAAAAATTTTACAAGGTTTGACTCGGGGACCGGCGCTCAAAATTTCTGCATGCTCGCGGCTACGCTCGAAGTGGAGATGGTCTTGGGTATTCTATAGGTGAGCGTTCAGGTGATTACGACAAAATGTCACCTTACCTGCACAAAAATGTGGGCGCCACCTAGTTTCTTTCCACAGCAGGTTCTATCTTAGCTTCTTTCTAAAGAAATAGGAAATCAGAAAAGGAAAAGCCAATTCCCAAAAATATAACCCTGTATATTCAAATAAAATTTCAAGGGACAACCAGTACAGGGAAGGACAAAAAAATTTCAATTGTTCATGTTGTGCCACAACACAACTTCTACACAAATGAGTCACATGTATCTTCAGTTGAATTACAACGAATAAAATAGTCTATATAGGACAGCCAAAAATGAATTTGAGTTTGTTTATTTTTCTCGGTACTTAATGCATTAATATATACATCTGAACGTTCAAACTATCTCCATACAATAGGAAAAAAATATTGCAGGAGAAATTATACCATACGGAAAGTAATGCCTTGATGAAGACACCAGATTATAAGCGAACGATGGCGAATGGATCCATTAGCAGTGGTTACCTTATGCAAAATTGTATGCTTTTAGTAGTTCTTTGTTATCCCCAGATATTTCACAAATTCATATTAATGATACCCACAACTCAATTTTACATCTTTGACAAGATAGAAATGAACTATAAGTATCAGGGTGACGGCCCCTTTTCAAAACAAAAGATGTATATCTGATAAAAAAATAATGAACTATAATGTTTGAGTGATAACCCCTTAAAAATATATATCTAATCAATAGACCAAAATAGGAGTTCAAACACTTATCTGAATCCAGATGGACTTTGGTTCTAACGGGGAGGTCTGGAACAGGAATAGCTGGATCTTGGAACCTCCAACAAATCATCCAGGGGTAGGGTCTTGGATCGGCAGTCTCCCGAATGAAGCTTGGTCGGAAAACAGCACGCACGACTTTCAGAAAAAAAGTCTCCCTGCCCTCCAACTAGACCTCGGCACTTGGACTCGCTCTGTCAAAAAAAGGGTATGATCCTTCAAAAGAGCTTCCAAAGCAAATCAGGCTTCCAAACGATGTATTTTGGACCTGATCCTTTGCACAAAGGTTCCTGTCAAATAAACCATAAGCGGTAAAACGATGAAAAAGGTTTGTCAGAAGCTGTAATGCCCTGATCGGGTGCTGAGTGACCAATTGGCCAAAATTCCAAAACAATCAACGACGTTATCACAATCCACAACGCCTCACTCAGACTATAATGCAGCAATAAATCCAGATAATCCCCAACATATTATGGTTTTAGAAACCTGCAGATATCTTTGGATATGAAATATTGCGTAACGACTTCAGTCGTTCACTCTGACGAATCTTCTTCGACCTTCTCTCACCAACTCTCTCGAAAGACTGTCCCCCAACCGGAAACCTCCCACTTTCCAAATCCATTTCGTGACACTTTGAGTAGTGTTACTAACGGATCTCTTTCGTACTATTCATAGAGGTTCGTTTTTTTCACAAATACCAAAACTCACTTGTACCCAAACAACATAAATTTCGACTATATCCTAAAGAAGCAAATAAAGCAACATAATAGTGTAAATACAATCTAACTCCGATCATAACCAAAAAAAAACATCAGTTTGTATCGCTGTGGGCAAACCACCTTTGTACGGAACGCACATTCCAATATCTACTCGTCGTAGTTGGTTATAGTGATTCAAACACCAATCGCACTAAATGCTTATCAGGTGGATCATGGGGAATGTATTGGGGCGAGAAGGCAGGACTTGGCAGTGACCGCAATTTGTTTACGAACCTTTTTGACACGTCTCAGAGGAGATAGAGTACTACGCGGCGGAGGTGTAGCTATTCATGTGAAGTCGTCCTTTCGGGCTGAACTTATTGATGCTGCTCCTATAGTTGATACATAACAACTGCGAATGTTGGTTTCGGTACACAAAATGACATGCAATTGGAGCTCTTTATAGGCCACCCAATATACCTCTAGCACCCTACTTGTCAGAATTTGAGGATGTTGTGTTCTTTTTAATCCCAATTTTTATTTATGGTATCTGTGTTAGGGACCTCAAAATCTATTTTTTAGATCCAGCCAATCAGTTGAAAAATGAACTTGACGGTATTATCGAGTCATTTGACTTGCATCAAGTGGTTGAGAAACCAACTCGCTATTATTCTACAAGTAACAATTTATTAGATGTAATAATTTGCTCTAAAATTTAACGAGTTATAGACTGGACTGTGATAGATTGTTCCACTTTCTCCGACCTTTGGTTGTCCATTTGTAAAATAGGATTTATCTCCAAACCAAAAACTGATTTTCTTTACACATTTAGAGACATCCAACATTTTGACAAGCACGCATTTCAATATGATCTTTGCAGCTTTGGCTTTAACTGTATTTACACTTTAGAAAGCATAGATGAGAAAGTTGAAAAGTTCACTTCCATTTTATTAAATAAGTTCAACCGGCACGCACCTCTGAAATCTGTAAGAATTACTAAAAAAAGCACTGTGATTGACAAATAATTTGAAATTCTTGATGAAGCTTCGTGATAAGGCTTATATTAGATTTAGAAAAAGTGGCTCTAGAGTGCATTTGGATTATTA
Source organism: Leptinotarsa undecemlineata (assembly GCA_015342065.1). NCBI lineage: Eukaryota > Metazoa > Arthropoda > Insecta > Coleoptera > Chrysomelidae > Leptinotarsa > Leptinotarsa undecemlineata. The sequence goes on along the minus strand of WOGP01000693.1, from coordinate 18,661 downwards.
TAAACAACTAAAAAATCTCACTAATCGTACCACCAATCTCGAAGAGTTCAGGGGTTCAGGCTTCGTAATAATGAAAATAACCTTTGGAAGGAACTCTCTAATTTAGGGCTCTATAACAAGAAAGTCTGTAAATTCAATTCCCAGCCAACTCAGAAAAGCTTCCGAAATTAAGGAGTTTTTTGTAACAATAGTAAAACAACTGAATTATTCGACGATGAACTTCTGTCTTTTTTACCAATAATAAAATATATGCGAACTTGAATTTTTCTTTCTGTGAAATAAGAGACCAAGAGGTCTTCGAAGTAATTCTCTCAGTGAAATCGAACGCTGTTGGTTCTGACAGCATTAGTATTAAAATGCTTTAACATTCTTGTTCTCAAATATTACCATATATTTCTCTAACCAAAGTCGACAATCTTCAAAGTTTCAATGAGCTTCGGCCAATCAGTATATTGTGTGCTATTTTTAAAATCTTCGAAAAAATCATTAAGGAACAGATTCACAATTATATTGAGAAACAAAACGTTTAACCAGTGTCTCAGTCGGCTTTCAGACCCAAGCTGCATGACTGCCCTACTGAAAGTAGTTAATGACATTTATACATCAATAGATGATAATGAATTAACACGTCTTGTTTCAATAGATTATTCTAAATCATTCAACAAAATAAGTCACCGCCTTCCGATTGCTCTGTTGAACTATATAGGTTTTTCGTACTCTTCTTATACACTGATTAATAACTGTTTGAATGGAAGGTCTCAATGCGTTACTTTGGATATATCTTGAATATATCTGCAGGTGTACCTAAAGGTTCAATTATCAGTCCTACGCTTTTCGTAATCTACACATCCCAATTTTCAAATGGTCTCCATCACACCGAAATTCATAGCTACGCTGAGAACACCCAAATTTATAAACAATTTTTGGAATCTTCTGTAGCACTTGCGTGTGAGCAAATAAATGCAAATTTAAAATCCTAAAAAACAGTAGTAATGCTATTTGGTCGAACAGCAATGATGAAAAGATGTGAGAGAAATATCGATATCGTTCTAGATGAGAATCAGTTGCCTTTGACAGAATCTACGAAAAATATTGTTGTCATAATTGACCAATCCCTCAAGTTCAACTCTCATGTCTCCCAAATTATAAAACGTGGCTCAAGTAGTTTGAAATCAATATACTCAAATAGAAAGTCATTGAAGCAAAAATCTAAGAAAATATTATGCGATGCTCTAGTTCTCTCTCACGCCAACTATGCAGATATAGTATATGGCCCAGCATTACGTTCATCTGATAAAAAGAGAATACAGACTTTACAAAACGCATGCATCAGACCCATTACAGAAACTAGGAGAGGGCAACACGTGTCTCATCATTTGGAGAGACTGGGATGGCTAAAAATGGAAGTTCGACACATATTTCATGCTCACCTACCATAAGATTATAAGAACAAAAACACCCAGTTATCTTCACGATAAAATAAGATGTAGAACATACATCCATAATTTGAATCTGAGATTCAGAAATCAAATAACAACACCCCGCCACAGAACCACTTTATTTCGTGGATACTTTTTTTATAATGTGGCCTGGCTTTATAATCGAATTCCTAATTCACTAAAATCACTTTCGGTTTATAGAAATAAACTCAAAATTCACTTACTGGAACACAAATTGCCTCCAATCCTCGGTCAATAAAATAATTCTGATGTAAATGAGTATTTCATTGTTTGATTTTCATTAGTTTTTTTTATTGTTGTTAGTACTAACAGAAATGATTCTATTGCATTTGGCACTGATATATATCTAAATTACGTATGTTGTGATATTTTCAATTTTTTTTTCTTGAGGTTGAATGGGAGAGCAACTTCTAATTGAGTAATTTTGACAAAATCAAAAATTGAATTCTGCCTTTTGATAGGTTCGTGGATGGATTGTATATATTGTATTCCATACATTGTATTTTTGTTCTTATTGATCAATAAAAACAATTATTATTTTTTTATGTTCTTCGGTGTTACTGACGTCCAGTTTGTTTTGCATAATCGGTGTCTCTATGACTACGTTTGAAGTCAGTAAACCAACATTTTTTGTTTCTGATGGAGCGGACTCCTAATACCACTTTTCAAGCCATTGCTTCGCTTGGACGGTATTTTTTTGCCATCAAGAAGCAGAAGAAATTGTTTTCGATCCATTGTTTTGAAAATAACAAAAGTAGTGTCACTTTTAGCACAATAACTCACAAACCTATAAGTAGAATATCATGAAATTACAACAGCTTTCTTTTGAAGGCTAGTACTAACTGAAAAAATGGTGACAGCCCATGTAGAACATAAAGTAATATATTATAAGTGTGCATGAGTATTCACATGGAAATATATCATCCTCGAAAAATACTCGGTCTAAAGTTTCGGTCTTTGCCTTCAATGTCTCGTCAACGGCCCTTTGAACTTTTGAAGGCGAACACACGTATTTTTTTAACAAAATTATAATTTTGTGTCACCGGAAGAGACAAATGACCTCATGACACGATAATAGTATGCATAAATATTAATAGGATTATTTCATTCAATGCCAATCATAACCATTTTGTTTAAATAGAATTCAATTTGTAAGATAGATTAGTGAAATGGTTGATAGAACTCAATGCTTGTAAACCTGGGTTTGTAGTTTCGAATCTAACTGACTGCATTTTTTGAATGTTCACCAATCTCTCTATCTCAAACTACTAGAAATTCAAAGAAATAACAAAAATATGCAGTAGGGAAGACGGGGGTTGGTTGGGAACAGGGGTTGGTTGGTAAATTCGTGAAATTTCGGAATCCGTTCGATTAACACAAGCGTTGCCCACATCTATCGGAAGGTGTTTGAATACGCGCCAGTTGAAGACAGTTATCGTTGATGTGTGAGCGTTTTTTTTTAGTTTTACTTGGTGCGAGTGATTTTGTCACCCGTGAGTAAATATTTATCAGTTTGAAATATTTGTAATATCAGTTTTATTGCTTTTTCGATAATAACAGAGTATATATATTGAGAAAATTTGCACTTTTGTCAATAGTTACCAAATATAAAACTTTGATTTATAATATTTCAACATTTAGTTTTGACATTTCTAACGTAAAAAAATGCATTGGGGATGGTTGGTACAAACTACAAGGGGAAGGTTGATACAGTGTAACAAGCAACCCCGAGGGCTAGCTTTACGTTTTTTTTAAATGCATACGTTTAAAATGAAATCGGAAAAAGGCATAATACTCCCGGATATTATGCTGAGGGCGGTCAGAGCCGGAAAATTGGAAGGGCAATCTCGAAGATCTGTTGCCAGTGACTTCGAAATTCCATTCAACACATTAGGCAGATATTGCTTCAAGTTTACACTAGAGGAACTGCAATCAGAAAGAGAAATGCCTTCCACAGTTATTGGATACTTAAAAAATAAACAGGTAGGTTTTCTGAAAATATACTTGATCTAGTTTCTAGTAAAATTTTTGGTTTTAGATTTCCACCGAGCTTCAAGAATCCAATCTCACAGATTACATAAAAACAGATGCCGATATTTACTATGGTTTTACGCCCAAAGAAGTAAAAAGATAACCTTATTTATATGCAACTTCTTTGCACCTGACGGTTCCAAATAGCTGGAAGAAAAATGAGATGGCAGGCCCCGACTGGTTTACATCATTTTCAAAGCGAAATGCTGGATTGGCTTTAAGGACACCTGAAGCCACTAGTTTGTTTATCTAGAGCCACGAGCTTCTATAGATCAAATATAGACATATTTTTCAGCAATCTAGAAATTGTTCTTGAAAGATATAACTTTAGTCCTGTGGACATCTGGAATATGGACGAAACAGGGATTAGATACTACAGTTCAAAGATCTGACCAAATTGTGGGTAGACGTGGTGTCAAACAAGTGGAAAGAGTTACTTCGGCAGAACGCGGTACGCTTGTAACTTTGGCGTGTGCTATTTCTGCTGCTGGAAATACTGTGCCACTTTCTTCATATTTCCTCGTGTTCTTTCAAAGTCCTCTTTTCTCAGAAATACCCCGCCTGGAAGCGATAGAAGTGCCAATTTATCAGGCTGGATGAAATAACTTCATTTTATATAATATATCCAGCATTTTATTCAATACTCCAAGGCGTCTAAAGACAACCCTCCCCTGCTTTTGTCAAGTATGCCAATAGTGCTTGTGATTCTTGGATGACTAATCATCCGGGTGCATCGATGTCCATTTATGACATAACCAGTATTGTTCGTAATGCACTACCCTTAGCGGCAACTCCAAACAACATTACAGGTTTCCGAAAGTTATCCATTCAATAGGGATATTTTTCCCGATAGTAAATTTATGGCTGCTTACGTTACAGATAGACCAGATCCTTAACAAGATTTGCGAGATATTGGGCAAAACGTAAATCCTGGTGGAGTATTAGGAGTTGAAGCAAATCTACCTGAACTTGGTCAAATTACACCCATCGAAGAGGCTTTAAACCGTGTCGACCTTGCCAGACCAAGAGACTAATCCCAACTAAGACGTGCAACAAGCTGGACCAAGCAGAATTGCAGAAAGTAGAGCGTCTTACATACCGAGACACCGAGAATACGCCCCAGTATTCTAGGTGTCTCCAGTCATCTAACAAGGTAGCAACATGTAGTTTTACAGAAAATTTGAAGCCGTTTCCAAAAGCCGCAGAAAGGAAAGTGGAACAGGGTCGTACTAAAAAAAATCTGAAATCTTGACAGATACGCCTAGTAAAGAATCATTAGAAAAAGAGAAAAAAAAGAAAATGAAACGAGATCGATAAAAAAACAGGTCTTTGGCAAAACCAAAAATAACACAAAAAAAAAACAAGTGAATACGAAGAATTCAAAAATGAAAGACGATTCAAGCAGTGATGAAAAAACCTTGAACCCTGGTCAAATAGTTTGCCTAACGAGAAATGGATTCAGTGCACCTAATGCAAATCGTGGGCACATGAAAAATGCGCAGATGCGGGCTTGTTCTACGTTTGTGATAATTGCGATTCGGATGGTTCTGACTAGATTATTCACTGTTTTAACGGATAGATATTGTTTTTTTGTATTATAATATTTTTGCAGGCTGATTCTTACATAAAAAAATAGAAACAATAATCATTCTCTCAGTTTTTTTCTTCGCCAACCAACCTCAAGGTATGTGCCAACCATCACCAAATACGGTGTTGCTTGGTACCTTGCATCCTTAAGGAAAAAATTTAATTCTGGATTTAGGATAGGTCCAAACATTATGAAATTTGAAATTTATATAAACAAAACAACACTTATATGCAAATCAAATTTATCTTCTCACTATCTATCAATAAAAAATTAGAGGGGCTTCAATTTGAATAGCGTACCAACCAGCTCCGATCTCCCCTAGGTATTTTTGAACGCATTTTCAAAAAATCAATCATAAATGTAATGCGTATGAATTTTGACAAAATATAGCATTCATTTATTAATTAGTACATTATTTTGATTTCCTACAGATGCTACCGGTCCCAGATTCGGTAAAAGGCATGTCCAGATGATTGTCTACTTTCTCCTAATGTTTACTTCTTTCTGTGTAAGAGTCAATATGTCTGTTGCGATCGTAGCAATGACTGATCCTAACGCTAGTATAAATAAAGATATTCCAGTAAGTATATTCATCGTAAATAATGGTAAACAAATAAAACATTTGGAAATATCTTAATGTTTTAGGTCATCTTTCATAGTAGATATCGATAACCGATTATTTAAACCGGTTTTACATTCTCTAGTATTTATATGTCAAATAAGTTCATACAGGGTGTCCTGGAATTCCCCTTTTTCCTTCGGGAATGTATAGATGGGATCAAAATATCACCAGTACGTCATATAACTTTTGTTCCTAAAATCGATTGTTACCAAGTTACAAGCCCTCAAAGTTATGTTATAAAATAGAAAATGTTATTCTTTGATCAAAATAACCAAATTTGGATTTACTGAATAAATAAATTGTTTTAATGAATTTCCATGCAGAAGTCCGTTGTTTTGCAACAAAGTCAGGAAAGGACTACCCCCGATGGTCCGCAAAACTTCGAAATGACATATAGTTTTCAACAAAATCAGGTTACTCAGACAATTTTCCGAGTAAAAGTACTCATGTGGAGAATCGGAGCAACGATTTTTGATAAAAATGCATTTTTGTTCAACATCATGAAAAATTTTCACAACAGAATCAATGATGATAACATTAAAGCCACAACACAACAGGGATAATACAGATAATACAAATGAAATATCAAGTTCTGTAGATTCATGACGGTTTTTGAACTAATAAACAATGGCAATATTGAATTCAGTCCATATTTTGTATGTACGTTAGGAATAATCTGAATCTCATGAAACTCGACATTCGAACGTTTCAAATTCTTATCTACAGCTGAAACGTTGAAGAATTTCACGGATAATTAATTTCATTAATTAGTTAATTTGATGGGATGAAATCTTTAACCCGATAAATTTATCTGAAAAAACCCTCATTTACCTATACTTATAAAGAGCAAACGAATAAAGTACAAAAACGGGGCACATGAACGGGTAAAAAATATCCGTTGAATAATTATGTTTCATTTCTTCCACAGATGTTGACAAAAAAACCTCTTAGAAAGGAATAAAATAGTGGAGATGAAAAATGAGAAACTAGAATGCGATTGTGTTTTGTTGAGTAGTGAGTTGTCATTGTAATGTCAATATTCTATAGGATATTTTGAAGTGTTTTGATATGGCCGAACAGTTTTTATTCAACGAATATGTAAATATGCATGCATTTTATGGACGAGCATTTTCTAATGCTGCAGAAGCCCGTCGTCTGTATTCCGAGCATTTTCCCAATCCAACGGTACCGTCAAGAGAAACGTTCGAAGGTGTCGATCGCAGCTTGAGGGAGAACAATTATGTCTAATGTATTATTGTTTGGAGCATGTTGTTTTATTTCGAAATTATTGTATGTACAGTTTTGCCAAAACAAGGTAAAGAAGGCGCTCCCAGGGCTGTGCGTACCGTTACATTGGAGGAAAATATTTTGGAAGCATCAGAACATGAAGATATTCCAGCACGACTGGAATTTGCCAATTGGTGCATGGATAAGCAAAGAGAGGATATGACTTTTATTCATCGAGTTTTATTCACTGATGAAGTAGGTTTCAGTAGAGATGGAATTATCAACTCTCTTATAGGACAATTCTTCCTACATGGCCGTTTGAATGGCAAACGTTATTTGGAGTTCCTTCAGATCGATTTCAATGGACTTTTGGAACATGTTCCATTACAAACACGAAGAGATATGTGGTTTATGCTTGATGACGCTCCTCCTCATTTCAGTTCAATTGTGCGGAACCATACTTTCCACAATAGATGGATTGGTAGAGGTGAGCCATACACATGGCTACCGTGGTCCCCGGATTTGAATACATTGGATTTCTTTCTGTGGGTGCCTTGTTCACCTTCATCTATGCCTTGTTGAATACAATATTGAATACAATCATTTCATTGAATACAATAAGTTCACATGTTTGCATTATAAAAATTCGTTATGAACATTTTACTTGCCATTTCTATTTCCATTCGAAATGAATCTTTTTGAGTGATGATAGGCATCTCAGGTTGGATGTCGTCGAACAAAAGTGCATTTTTATCACAAATCGTTGCTCTGATCAATTTTTCACACGAGTACTTCAATTGACAAAATTGTCTGAGTAACCTGATTTTGTTAAAAAATACTGAAAAATATCTGTTATTTTAAAGTTTTGGAGTTTGGCCATCGGGGGTAGTCCGTTCCTGACTTTGCAGCACAACAACTGACTCCTGCATGATAGCTCATCAAAGCAATTAATTTGTTCAGTAAATCACCAAAATGTGTTTGATTTTGAATATTCACTTGAAAAGTTATCAAAGAAAAACATTTTTGATTTCGTAACTTTGAGGACCCGTAACTTGGTAACGAAGGATTTTAAGAACAAAAGTTTTATGAAGTACTATCGATATTTTGATCACATCTATACATTTCCAAAAGGAAAAGAGGAAGTCCAGGGACACCCTTTATATACAATATACTCGAATGATGAATTATAGTTTTGATGCTTGAACCGATTAATACATAATGTAAAATACTGTTTTTGGAATTTCAGAAAAATACTTTGAAAATTCAAGTATTTCAATTGTTCACAGACTTACAACTGGACCGACAAAAATGTCATCCAGTCGTCATTTTTCTGGGGTTACATCTTCCCTCAAGTAAGTGCAGGATGGTTGGCATCAAGGTTTGGCCCCAAGTGGTTTTTGATAGGTACCATGGGAGTAACTTCTGTGGCTGGTCTCCTACTCCCAACGCTAGCTGCAACATTTGACTCAAAGGGTGTCATGTTCTGTAGGGCACTGCAAGGATTTTGTCAAGGATTTGTTTTTCCATCGGTACACGGTTTATTAGCCAAATGGGTGCCGTCACCAGAAAGGAGTCGACTAGGAACCTTCGTTTATATAGGTATATTTTATGAAATATTGAATAGATCAAACAATGTGGAAACCTATGATTCATTTGTTTACTTATTCCTCCAAAGAAGCTCCACAGCTCAATTATTTGAATCAATTTGAACAGCATAATTCAAATGAATGTCTCAACATTACATTTGGTCTTAAAAACGATGTTTAGATATTTAAATCCAGAAAGAAATTATTAAGGAGTAAAGACGGAAACTTATTCATCATGTGGTTCAAAATTATTTCGTGAAACATACTTTACTATATTCTATCGAGTAGTGAAGTGTAAGAGGTGCTTTAGAAGTAGGCATTCCAAAGAAATATCGAGAAGTGGAACTCCTCTAGTGCTACGTGATGGCACATTGAATGAAAGTGATGAAATAACTTCTGGAGTATTCATTTTTTCATCCACAATATCCTGAATTCAGTTCGTATTGAAATTGTTTGTACTTACTTTGCAGTTTCTCGATGTCATTCAAAATTATGGCATGTTCTTCAAACCAAATTACGAAAGCAAATAGAAACTGGGGTTTTCTAAATTATTGTTTAGAAACTTTATAACATTTACATCGTGGAAAATATATTTGCCTTATAAAAAAGCCCAACGTTCTGTTTGCTGAGATGAGCATATTATTAATATTGGTTGTGAAAATAAAGTTTTATCAAATCTAACTTTCCCTTCTTTCTGAAATGTTTAGATCTTCCGCAAATAAAATATTCCAAAACAAAGAAAAGATCGTACAGATGTGTCACCATTGAATTTCACTATGAAAGAGCTATCTTGCGAGATATCACTTCACTATAAAAGATGTATCTTGTAAGATATCACACGAACAGTTTCAAAATTTTTTGTGGAATTCCAAATTTGCAGTTTTTGTAGACAAATCTAATTATTACCTTTTCAAATACTTTGTGGAAATCAGTTTACACTGTATCTAGTTGAGATTTGCATTATGGGCCCGAAATACCTGGTAACTTTTGAAAAAATTACTGTTTATCGATGTTTGCCTCAACTTTGCTCCCAGAAAAGCGAAGTGCAATAATTCGAATATTTTTCATTAGTCAGGAAAATATTCGATCTGAGTATCAAATTTTTGATATAATTCAATGAAACATACAGCCTCTCATAGCAACCTTTCAAAATATACTCTGCTGAATCCAGACGGTGGAGAAAAACTTTGCGAATGTCTCACCAATTTCATCTCCATAAATGAACTGACTTTCATATCTGGAATTTTCTAAATCAATACGAAACTCTTTTCCTCATTTATGTTATTTGAAAATTGATCCACATCACCGACAATATGTTTTTTCCAATAAATTATTTTCATTTTTTCGTAAATCATTGGGAATTTCAATAAAATTTTCATTTTCTAAAAATTTCACTGCAAAATTTTTGGCATATTCACGTAGACGATATTATTCCAAAAGTCATGGGAAATTTAAGTCTAGGTTTACGTCAGATTCTTTCTCAACCAAATTTCAGATTATTTTCTATCAATTGGAAGAATATTATTTTGAGCTTTTTATTGATGATCTTCATTTACAAAAGTTAAAAACTCTCTAGTTACTTTACAGTAGCAACTATTTTTTTCTGGACCAATCATTAATGCCCGTAAACGCCGTATACCAGTAAGCGAGGTTTAATGGGTAAGCTCGCTTCAGTTTTGTATGCACCGTATCCTATATCGCCTTTAAGCTCGCTTAAATGTAAGCGGCCAAATTCGGTGGCTTTATATGTAAAGCCAAGCATCAGAACCTCACTTTTTATTCTTTAGTTTTGGAAATAATGTAATGTCGTTTTGCTGAAATGTTTTAGTAAACGGACTTGTAAAATTAAAATCAGTTGTTGCAGAATGATGGAACTAGAAGATGAAATCATGCTGGAAGTCAATAACGTCATCTTACACATCATTAATTTTGAATTTCCCTGAAGAATTTTTAGGAGGCCCAACTATTTCGACGAGATGGATGATATCGCCTTTTACGGAAGATTCGGACCAAGCTGACAACACTATATGTGCTATAGCTCATAAAAGATGCTTTAGAATTCGCAAAGAATTTAAAAAATATATTCAACTGTTTTTACTTGTATTTAATACAATTACATAAGATATAACTGACCACATGTGAAATAGAAAATTTATAAGGGGTTTTATAGTATTATTATTGTTCAGCAGAGCTGGCTATCGGCAGGTAGTCCTGAGTAGAACATTTCTCTCTTTATACATGGTCAGTTAGATATTATTTTGCAATACAGGGGATTATGATTGAATTGCAAAAATTAATTCTTCGTTGAGGTAAAGTTTGGAACATTTAGTTTTTTATTCATTTCTCTTGTAATATATATGAAAATGCACTGGTAAGTATGTTCTTTTGTCTGATTCTGATATTTTTCGACAACAAGGTAAAAGAAAACCATCGAAACTCCAATTTTTATTAAATTTGCCTAACATTCGGTTCTTGATAATTGACGTGTAAACAGTAATTATTTCTGAAAAGATAGTACGTTGCCAAGTTAGTTTGGCGCTTGGCTAAGCTACGTTTATTGTTCTGTCGGGCATACCGCAAACATTTAGGCTTGGCTTGAGTTTTGACTGAGCTTACGCAAGCTTCGCTTTACAGAGAAAACGGCGAATACGGGCATGAATCTTTTTTTTGACTAGTTCAGTGATCCAATAATTTTTTCTGAAAATAGATTGGTTAGGTAACATGATCAATTTTTCCTTAAAAAAATTATTGGTTTCTTCGTCGACGTTTCGAATTTAATTAAATTCTTCTTTAGGGCTCGAAAAGAAGTTTTTTCATGTTGATAATATTAGTATTTCAAAAACCTTCAAATAGATACATATCTGAAAAAAATAAAAAATATTGCAACAACCAAATTTCCAAGACAACACAAACGAAATTTTCAATGTCTCGTTTCATGTCGTTTTGTGTTTTTTCGGAAATTGGGTTGTTGCAATATTTGTTTTTTTTTTTCAAATGTGTGATGGTTTTTAAAATAGTAATATTATCAACACGAAAAAACTACTTTTCGAGCCCTGAAGAAGAATATATTTAAATTCGAAACATCGGCAAGAAACCAATTGTTTTTTAAGAAGAAATTGATTCTATTACCAATCAACCTTTTTTCAGATTAAATTTTTCGTCTGATTCCGACTGAGTTTTTTATTTGTTACTATCGGTTTTGGTTTATTGAACCATTTTCCATATGAACCATATTAAATAATTTTCAAGTTCACTTGAAAATGCTTCAACGAACCGAAACCAGTCGTAACAAATGAGAAACTCTGCAGAAATCAGACAAGAGTCATTTTCTTTATCCTACATTAAATATGAATGATATCAAATAAGAATTTCTACAAAATGAATAGGTCATCAGTCGAACAAAATATATCTTCTGTCTGAAAAAACATTTATAAAAATTTAATATTTCACATTTTTACCTAAATAGCGCTACTAATACTTCACCACCAATAGTTTTATTTGTCACCTGCAAATTTCTGTCAGTTGTCAGTAAATTTTACATTTCCATATCAGCTATCAACCCATCATTAATTTTCTTGTCACCACGTTCCCATACACACTATAACATCAAAATATAATTTAGACTTCTGTGTAGAGTTTTGTGTAGAGATCTCTGAAATTTTGATAATCAATATTTCAATTCAAAGCTACATGTAATTTGTTGCAAATTAAATAATGAGCCCATTTTGATGAATTCAGAAGGCATGATAAGGTAGTTGATTTTTGAAACCAACAGCAAATATTGTTCGAAGAATTTAAATGTAATTCTCCACTAGAGGGTAAAACATAACTATTTGCTTAACTTTATAAGGATTTATTTCGTTGGCTTTCGACAGTTTTGTTATCTTTATATGACTTACATTGTTATTTTATGTAATTCGTTCTGTACATTTTCAAGAGTTTTTTTCTATGTGGATAATTATACGTTCTGGTGGAATGACGCATTCCAAAAATCACTACTACAATTTTAACTTTCAACATCAGCTTTACATTAGTATTACATAAGAAAATGGCAAAAAATTTCACAAAATTAAATAAATTGAAGGAAAATAAGTTTCGTTTTCATAGCTGAGAGATCAAAATTGTTACTGAATCTTAGACGTAGAAAACCAATTCAAAATATATTTTAAATAAGTAGACAAATTCACACACGAGTAACACATAGCAACAGTGCGAAAATGTTCTTACTTTATCAATTAATATGAATTGATTTCTGGAAACGAGGTGTAGCTCAACCATTAATGTAATAAGAAATTTCAAGAGAGTTAATACATTCTCTAAAATAAAAATCGACCTGTTTGATTATTCGATCAGAAATTTCTACATTGTATTCATTTCTCGAACCCACTCGTTGTAAAAATTCATCAATATTTGCAACCTATTTGGCATAACAATTTTAAGCTTCCCCCGTTGGAACGGTGGTATGCATGCTACTAACAGGATACATATCTGCTGGATGGTACGGATGGCCAATGGCATTATACTTGTTCAATGGATTAGGTTTGGTTTGGTGCCTCATGTTCGCTTATATTGGGTGTAATTCCCCTGCTGTCCACCCAACAATATCCCGTGAAGAACGATTCTATATCGAAAACAGTCTGGGGCAACAAGACTCGACCAAAGTAAGTGATTCTTTCATTATTTGATAAAATTGGTAGATATATAGAAGACTCCTTTATATTTACTATGTATAAATAGTTGTTAAAAATTATCATTAGAAGGAAATAAATTCTAGATAAATTCACATTGAACAGGTATTCTAATGAAGTACAGTTTATAGACATTATACGAGGGAAAACACATTTATGTTTCTATCATCTAGATTCAAGACACATTTTGATGAAATACAGCTTTAGGATGAGACTCACAACTATACTATGTGCATTTCCTGAACATTGTTTCTCCAATATTTTAAATATCACGATTCGTTTCAAATTCATCAATCATTAAATAAATAATTAGGTTTCCTCTTGGTATTCGTCATATGCAACGATCAAGCATGCTCCCCTGGAACTGTCAAGGTAACCGTGAGAGTAAGACCACCTAATGACAAAAATGCACCTCGTGTTTCGGAGTGGAATAATATATTCAAACGCTAATTCATGGAATGCTTCGGAGAATGGAAACTATTACCCAAGTTACAGGAGGCAACGCTTGATATTGAGAAATTGCTTCATTGTTTCCTTTTTCAATCATTCACTACTTGTGTTATCGTCCGAATATTATTTTTCCATAATCATTTCATAGAATAAAGAACACAAATCAATAATTCATGCATTCGAAATGGATCATACTAAGAAAATGAATGGAGAAACACTGTATAAGTAATGGAGTATGCTAGATGATAGAAACATAACTTTGGTTTTCTTCATATAATGTGTATGAAATTGGGAAATATTTTCGACGTGAACCAATCTGGAAAAATGTTCTTCCCAAATCAGTTAAATTGAGCTATAATCAAAAAAGTTACTCAAGATTAAAAAAATTAATACTTTAAAGTCATATTTAATGCACTTTATGAATTTGCAGAAAATTCCGACGCCCTGGATCAAAATGATGTTGTCAGGTCCCGTCTGGACACTAATAATTACACAATGTGGTTTTGTATGGGGTTACTGGACATTGCAAACTCAAATGCCCCTTTATATGAGTGGAGTTATGCATTATGATATAAAGTCGGTAAGTTGATTCAAGCAGTAGCAGTGCTGCGAGCAATACTGAACTGTCAAAAAGAATAAATTCTTCATTTCAGTTATTGTTCATATCGAAAATAATTCTGAAATACGTCTGCAAAAAACTAAAACATAAATTTCATCGTAGTAATCTTGGCAATATCAAATGAAAATATCTTCTAACGTTACTCAGAGTCTATGAAGAATGACATCCGTCTTTATTCCGGTCAATTTAGACATCCAAGGGTATTATATAAAGATTCGCACCCAGCTCAAAGATGGCAGGAAAATTCATCGATTCGATCCCTGGAAAAAATTTACTAGGGTTCAAATGTTACAAAATCGAGTTTTTCGTGGTTTTCAACACAACGGTAATTTTTATTATAAAATATGCCACGATATTTTTTTCCTATGAGCCACCACTTCTGAGATATAACGGTTCAAAGAGTTAGAAGAGTCGTAGAACTTCAGCAACATTTTCATCGTCTGATATTTCATTTGATAAATTATGACAGTTTCTACCAGTCAACAGATTTTTTTGCAGAAACTCACAACAAATCTTGGTTCATTTTATTGATGATGAAAATAAATTGATAATATTGATAACAAAGTAATAATGATGCTGATGTAATGATAACTGAAACAGCAGAATCTGTAGGTGAAGATGTAGACTCACTCGTACTCACCACTCGAACTCCAATCGAAAAAATTATTTTTCGTAAACTGAAATGGCTCAACATCAATTGGAAATATATTCATCAAAAAGTTCATCTCCTTTTGCAAAGTATCAGATTCATGCTTATTTTTACACGCTATAACTGGCTGTAATATCTGCTTTTTTTAGGAAGGGTGAAACAACTGTTTTTGAAATGTTTGAAGAACAAAATTCTGTTCAATGTGCTGAAGTTTTGAAAAAGAGTAATTCGATATGCATGTTTCGTTAAAAATACTCGAAATGAAAAACAAGTGCAATTAACTTGTTTCCTTCAACCTAAGCGGCTGCTCATCAACATTTTTTACTGGTATATTACCAAGTTGCAGTGTCTTGGGGCTAGTGCCCAAAAGACTGCACCGGAAAAACTGCTAAACACAATTTTATGCAACTGTAAAAAAGGGTGTGCTGCTCAATGTGGTTGCGAAAAAATTGGACTGTTTATTCTTTGGTATGCCCAAATTGTCAGGGCCGGTCTTGCTTCAATGTTACATCACCAACAATTGAGGATTCGTTCGATACCAATGAGGAGACACGGGATTTATCAATATTGAGGCAATTTACTTGCACCAGAGATGAAAAAAAGAAAAAGAGGAAGAAGAAGGACAAGCCTAAATATTAGAGAATTATGAATCAGAAGAATAAATTCTCCTATTTTTTTTTTTTTTCATTCACATCGCTATCATCATTTTCAACCCTTGCCAATATCTTTCAGTATTCAATAGTATTAAATCAAACAGAAACAAAACAGATCCTTGCAATATGCCTAAAAGGGGAACCCTTTTAAAAAAGTAGACTACCTTAAAGGTGGCGTGAAAACGTCTGGATATTTTAGGTTTCATTTATAATAGTATTTTCAACTATCCGGCCAATTTTGAGCGGGGGGCGAATTTTCATACCTTCACTCCTTTTTTTGGTCTAATGTGACCGGATGATCTTGTGACTCATTTAGTTATTCCTATTATTAAATTTTTGCAAATGTTGATTTTTAACCGAACCTCTTGAATGTTGTTTCATAAGCTCCTATTTTCTGTGGATTATTTGGGGATTGCAACCCTCACTTCTAGGGTATCTATCGTAGGGACTTTTACGCCCTAAAATGTATTTAAACTTTGAATTAATATAGACAGTTTTCCCGATTTTTCATAAATATGTACGATGATCGATAATAAATTTATTGTGTTTGGCTTTTCATATTGTACATGATTGCAAGCGGTGTGCTATATGAAGCATAAAAAAACATTACAAACGCTTCCTTCTAAAAATAAAAATTTTGGTAATTACATTCAACTAGAATATTGTTCCGTTGAAAATACTGTCTCTGATAACGAGTTTCTCTAAACCAAGTTATCAGACAAGTTGAAAAATTCTAGGTGATGACCAGAATTAGGCAATTCTAGTCATCTTCTGATGATGCTAACTTGGTTAGCGAAACTTCCATCGAGAGACAGTGCTTTTTGCCAGATGTTGCAATTTTGTCTAGCAAGCATTGAATACTTTTGATAAAAGTACAGTATGTGGCATCGAACACCCATTAGAATTTTGAAGTGGTGAAATGAAGTTATCAGTTGTATGTTCGTACTCGATCACCAATGACATTATTTTAAATAGTATCGAAATAATGTTCTATTCTTACAAAAAAAGTCATTTACTGATTTCCACATTCAGATTAACCATAGAAAGTATTTTCAAATATATACATACGGTTGTGGAAAATATATCAACTACTTCAGAAATTACATAAAAATTATCGAAAATGGACCTATTGAACAGTTGTCATTTCCATCAAAAAACCAGTTGAGTAGTTCATTATGTCATGAAAATACACACAACATCAAAAATCTCAGACCCGATAGTTATTTTATGATTTATTACATTTTCAAATAAAATAACAAATTTTTATTACACTATGATTCAGTTTTGAAATGAACTGACAATTTGAATAACATCAAAAACAACATAAAAAAATTGTAATTTTTACGTGAATTAGTCAAGAATATAAACTTACAAAACATTTATTTATCCTAACTGAACATCAATTAGTAGTTATTGTGACCTCTGTTTCTCAGTAGCATATTGACATGACTGTGCATTGAGAGAATCAAGTGATTGATATTTCCTTGCGCAATATTGTTACATTCCGCTACTGCTGTGGCAATTAACTGTTCTACATTTTGGTGTGGGTTAATGCGGATTTGAACTGTTCTCGGAAGAAAACCCATATGTTTTCAATAGGATTCACTGGCCACTGAGGTGGCCAGTCTTGTCGGGTATTTTGTCCTTGTTCCAGTTCTCCCCGAACCATTCTTCCTCAATGTGTTCGGCCGTTGTCTTTCATGAAGATGAAATTCTCACCTATTAAAATTTTCAATATGGACTCTACTTGATATATCATCACATATATGAATCAATAGCGTTCAGCGATTGAACATGACGCCCCCCAAAACAATACTGTCCCTTTTTGATAGCAAGCAACCTCTCAGGAAATATTTAGTCTTCGTTGACGACCTGGTTCTCTCCATACCATTTGCCAATAGCCATAACTCTGCCATCCAATTCTGGTTTCATCTGCAAATAATATCCACTGCCACTGTCGCTAAATCCAGTCGCTATGCCCTGTTGCCCATTGTAAGCGGAAGCAGGCTATCGTTGAAGTAGAATAGGTAACCCTAAAAGTCTTCTTACTCAAAGATTCGCACGGTGGAGTCTTTTTTTGACTGTGAGATGGCGAAATATACCTTGAAAGTGAGCTGAAGCAATTCAATGCCTACGGCCCTATTGAACCAAATGCCGATCCCCTCTTTTTTAAGCAATACTCGAGGTTGCCTACTCCGTGGTCTTCTTTCCACTGTTCCAAATCTGTCATACCTATGAAAAATTCACAGAATAAAATATTTTGGAATATTTAACATCCTGTGTTTATTGTGATTAGAATGTCCAGATCATGCAAAACAACAATTCTTGTCCTGTCTCAAACCAAATGTTTGATATCCATCAATATTTTTCGTTCTTTTACCGGATAGTTCAACTTTTTCACCTAGCAACAAAAACACAATAAACATACAGCACCTAGATTGTACATGAGGGGTCCATGACTTTTGGGTTTAGTTTAAAAATAATTTTTTTTGCATTGTCGAACATCAAGATAACAATTCGATCAAGATCGAATTTTTATATTTGATTAATTGAAACTAGAAAATTTCAATATTTTAGTTTTTCAAGTGAGGGTGAAAAAGTATATAATATATATGTATAAACTCCTTTTGAAGAGCATTTTCTGAAAAATAATATACTTATATAGCTAAGCACACATTTCGAACTGAAACTATTCAGTCTATTTCGAAACATCAATTTTTCGGGATATCTTCATACTTTGTCTTCAAATTTCAGAACAGCCTGTTGTCTTCTCTGCCATACTTTGTCCAATTAGCTACGGGCCCACTATTCAGCTGTGTATCTGATGCAATGATTAATAAAGGAATTTGCTCCATAGCAACGACCCGAAAAATCATGAACTTCTTTGGTGAGTACTTGAATAAATAACCTGATATAGCATCAAAATGATATTTTTTTACTTGTTGTTTGGGTTGAATTGAGTAAGTTTTTTTCGATATGGTGGTTTTATTCCAAGAATCAGAATCATAGATCAAATACGTCGAACATTCCCTTATTTAATAGGCCACTTGCAGGAAACGTTATTTCAGCAAGCTGGAGAGCCATAAAT
>WOGP01000692.1:0-16979 GCA_015342065.1 Leptinotarsa undecemlineata | reverse complement strand
TACCCATATACTGATTTTTAGCTCTCTAATACAAATTTAGTTTTTTTTACAGTTTTTCGAAAATTTGACATTTGCCGATTTCTCAAATTTAGCCAAACCTCAACAAAGTTAGTGCTTCATGCCTAACATATCTTTTCAATGCATTTTTATTACCAATTGCAATTCTCAATACAACTTATTTCGCAAAAATTTAAAACACCTGAACACAGGATGGAGAAAATAACTATTGTCTAATTTCTGCTAAGATTTTCATTTGTTACGACTGGTTTCGGTTCACTTGAGAATAGTTTAATAAACCGAAACCGGTCGTAAAAAATTAAAATCTCAGTAGAAATGAGCCTAAAGTTATTTTTATATGTCCTATGTTTATTTATGCTTATATATTAATATTTTTTGTGTTCCAAATAATTATCATAATAATTATAATGTGTTTTTGATAAAACTGCTCTTTGGCTTCCTATTTCTTAATCATTAAACAACAATTGAGGGAAATTTTCAGAGAAAGAAAGAACATAAAAAAAGTGGTTTTGGAAAATCTATTTTCACATGAGACTCTTCTATCTGAAATAAATGTTTGTGTTGTGAAGTAATATCTTTATCGATAGTTTTTCATTACTTTTTCTTCATTTCCTTTATTGAATTTTGTAAAAATTTGGCATATTTTTTTGAGTTTGTGGAGAAGCAGTAAGCCAGAAAGTTTTATTCTCTCTAGAGGATATCTCTTCTAGAAATATTTATTTTTCAATTTAATTATTTTTTTCCAATTATAGTTATTTATTACACAAGGCAAAAAATTAATAGATTTTAGCTCGAGGTTGTGTTGCAACAACACAACTTCGAGCAAAAAACCGAGAGCTAAAATCTAATATTTTTCCCGTGTATAATACACAATTTTTTATGTAACAGAAAAAACGACGATTTAAAATTGGAAAAAAACTTTATTACAATATGTTAAAGTCAGAAAATTATGGATGTGACATTTGAGTTTTTCAACAGGTAGGATGTTGTAAATATAGTATTGATAGGAAACCAATCAATAGAAAATCCAATATCTGTAAATTTAATTCTGTTAAATTCAATTTTGATTTGAAAATTGTGAACTTAGTATTAAGTAATTATTTCGAGAAATGTCTAATTCCGAGTTTTCTCTGACTCCACCGGAGTTAGTAGAAGCAGCGAAAGTAGCGTCACAAAAATTACTGTCAGCTCAATCTCGGAAAATTTATGAAACCGCGTTTTCAAGATTCATGGAATGGAAGATGAAAAAGACATGCAGTTCTTTCTCGGAGATGGTGTTATTGGCTTATTTTTTGGAACTGGCACAACAATAAAGGCCATCAACAGTGTGATGGAATTATTCATTGATTAAAAGTATGTTACAATCCAATAATAATGTAGACATTTCAAAATATTTCAAACTAATTACATTTCTGAAACAAAATGGGAATGGTTACACGCCCAAGAAAGCTGCGATATTTACGAGTACACATATCAATGACATTCTGAAGGCTCCCGATGAAGTTTATTTAATGGCCAAGGTTGTTGTATTTGGGATTGCAGGAGCTTGTCGAATTTGTGAAACCAGTCAGGTAACATTAGAAGATATTGAAGATTCGGGAACTTTAATGATCGTGAAACTCAAGCAAACAAAGAATTATGGAAACAGGAGATATTAAATTTTACCGAATGTATCTATCCCTTCGTCCAGCAGCAGCAAAGGATCGCCGCCTGTTTTATGTATATCGAAATGGAAAATATATCAATCAGGTTGTGGGTAGCTGTAAGTGCCTGATGCAGTGGCTAACTTTCTTCGACTTGAAAATGCCAATTCATATGCAGGTCATTCATTTCGAAGATCGTCTCCTACACTTTTGGTAGAAACTGGGGAAGACTTGATAACACTAAAGAAACATGGCGGTTGGAAGTCATCAACGGTCGCTGAAGGGTATGTTGATGAATCGGTAACACACAGGACAGAAATAGCTGAAATAACACCCACACCCGATTTGTGACCAGGTACATCAACGGCAGTTGTGTCCATGACAGAAACAAATATAATTTCAACACAAGAAAATTCGATTGTTGTACCGAATAGTTCAAGGAACATACCATTCATGCAATCTACATTTGAAAATTGTGAAGTGTTCTGCGGGTTTGGCAATTTTCTGCTATCGAAAAAATGAGAATAAGTGTGTAAGACCACTTGTAATGTTGACAGTGGCATAAGGTGATTGTACTTTGGGTCAGAAAAAAATTTTCACAAGTGACACAATCTTTTTACAGAAAGTCAAGAAGATGTGAATATTGTTGATGCTCGCACATCAACAACCGACGAAAATGTTGGGAGACTGAAGAAAATTGTTATGGAGAACCATCGAATTACTATTAGAGAAGTTGCTGAGGATGTCGTCATGTCGGTTGGCATATATCATGCAATTTTTTCGTAAGTTTTTGGCGTTGTGTGATTATTATCATGGATAACAACACTCAGCCATGTTATTATTTCGGAAGTGTACTATGACGATGTTATAATAAATATTCGAGGAATCGTTCGGCCTCAGTGTATAGATTGTCGCTTGGGTAAGTATTCAAAATGGTCTTAATAATTCACTTCTGAAGTGTCTCTGAGTTCTTAAGATAATAATTAGTGACGCCTCCTCATGCAATTGTACCATACAACAGATGTGTTTTTAGTAATGTACGGTAGACAATCTCAAAGTGCCTACCAGAACTATCAGATCTGCTTCGGAGATTGGAAAAAAACGCTGTTATATCTGAGGAAGGCTACTTTGGACGATACAAAGCCTGTTTGAACATTGAAGAGAGTCTGAACATTACTCAAAAATAATGGCTTATGACAAGACCATCGAATTTGAATTATATAAACATCTAAGAAATGTGCAATGATCTGCGATTTTTATGTTTTCTTAAATAATAATGTGAAATATTGATTCTATAAATAGATTTGTAGTGAACAGTTTGCTCTAGTCAGAAGTAGATATAGAGAATGATATTACAGGTCATCATTTGTCGTGTAGGTATATATTGTCTATATGGAATCCTGCTTTTGAATGATAATTATATAGAATTACTGAATATTTTTTGAACGTCCTCGTATATTTTACAAGTTTCGAAAATATTTTTTATACGAATATGATTATATGATACTCATTTCATATTATCACAAGTATCAAATATTGAATTGAATTTTTCACACCTACTGCACAATATTTATAAAAGTGGAAACTGTTCATTTGAGAAGTCGATAACGTTTCATGTGTGGTATAACTTATTCCTCAACTCCATTGATTGTGTCTTCCTCAACCACGAAGAAGTAATTATTGACAATTCCGAAAATGCATTCAGAAACATTTTCCTTCAAAATTATGAACGACTGGACTCAAATATTCCATTTAGATGTTACGATGACAAATTATGTAATCAAGTAACAGGATTCCTCTCCATTTTTTCGATAACTTCCCACTCCACATTTTCACATTCAAATTTTTCACTGGTCGAAATAGCATTTAAAAGCGCCAAAATAAAGCCAAGTCATCCAAATCGTGCGACAAGTTTGCGCGAACCCGCCATTAGTGAAAGAGCGTGGAAAATCAGCACTATAAATGACATGGCAGAAATGAGAGCTTCAATTTCAGTTGACACGTCAAGAAAAGTACTTCGACTATGCCACTGAAGATGAATACCGCAGTTGCAGTTGAAACATTTGGAGATTATAACCAAAGACGACCACGGCAAAACCAGGAAGTCCATCTAACACACAGAATATTTTCATTCACTTTCACCTCCACAGCTTTCTGTATCAAAGTTGTTTTTTTTTTCTATGCTTTCTTTACTATTAAATAAATGAAAAAGTCACACGGAGCGAGATCTGGAAAATCTGACAATCAGTGCTGCTTGGACTATAGCATTGTCCTCGTTAATTATTAATGACTTGTTTTTCCACGAAGTTGATAAGTTCCTTCTCATTCCCCTGAGGACAACTTTGAACCAATCAGTTCACCAGAATCATAACTCTCTACCTTCGTGGCCAATGGATGATCAATATGACGCTTGACCTTGATACTTGTACCGTTTGTCTCACAGAAATCTGTCCCGTAATTTTCCAGACACATTTCTTTGAATCAAAACATGAAATAGGTCATGAACTGTCTCATATGTTCAATAAAAAGGAATTCAGACCGTTGGGTCTGAAGAAACAAAAATAAATCAAATCTTCTATTTCTGATTTCAGGTGGCCAAGAGTGAATTCATCGCATCCAAGAACTTCAACGAACCACCTTCTTGGAGTGACCTGGGACTACAAATGTTACTTTCAGAGTACCACTTTAGCGGAGGCCGCCTGATCCTACGCTGCGTTGCCGAAATCAGCGACATCTACCGCGAAGAGGCTGTGCTCAAACTAGGTAGTGTAAGAGATCCCGTCCCAGAGCGAGGTTAGTCAAATGATAATTATGAAAATTTTCTTGTCATGCTATTTGATATTTTGATATCAATTTTTGTTCACTTATGAATTCTATCATTTTGATCTTCTACACAGATATTAGTGATGGTGATGACATCTCCTCCTACGAAAATGCCATCAATTGTATCGACAGAAAGTTCTATTCCCGAATACCAAAAATGAACAATGCTCCACAAGAAGACCAGTTGTGAAGACAAAAATCAACATCGTTTATACCTTATATTCAAGAATTTAGTTTTCTTTCAATCCCATAAATGGCATCTTCTCATCTTCTCATGGAGAGATAGCATCACCTTCAATTTCAGGCTTGCCCTCTCAAGAATTCTACAGTGGTTCAGCCTAAGACTATTGATGAGAGATGGGTTGTCTGGTGTTTGATCACAAGTCCATCTAACTTGTAAATAATATTTACAAGTTACAGATACAGAGAGAAATGTCACTCCTCGTTTCACATCAAATGCATTGAATTAATCCTTATGGTTCAAAAGTGAGTCATGCAAGCCCTGAACATAACATAAAAAAATAAGAAATCAATCCTGCATTCAGTCTTCATCCTGCATGATCAGTTGTTCTGGAGATTCTGAAAGTTCACTAGTCATGAAACCAGACTCTTTTTCCTCCAGATGGCCATTCACTAAATGGACTAAGACAAGAGGAACAATATTTTCAAAACTTCACTGTAAAGAAATGTAATCTTTGAGAGAACATTGAATACCTAGAAGTGCTAGAGTTCGAATAGTTCTGGAACTAATGTCTAGAGAAAATCAAAGAAAAATGGTGAAGAACTTACAGGCTGGACTCAATAAATATGAGATATTGATAAATGCCAAAAATTGTCTTGAAACGAAGTGGAGAAAACTGAAAGAATAGTTGAACTCGAATAGATTGTCATTTTCCTGGAGAGTTCATACTGATTGAAGTATTCGATTACTCTCTTCGGAATTCCCTACATGAAGAAATAGAGAGTCAAAAGGTTTTCATCTGAAGACTGATATCTCTTCTGAAAATATATTTCTTTTTCAATATAGAAAAGTTCCATAGTCTATCTTTCTTATCTTTCTCACAAGTCAACAAGAAACAAATAATGCATTGTTTTAATACCACTGGAGTTTTTTCCAAACATTATTTCATTTCCAAAAAGCTGAAATGGTTCATACGGGGAATTATTCATACATGAAATATTCATACTTAAATATATAATTTTAAAAGAAACTCCAGAATTGATTTGAATAATAACAAAAAGAATCAAATCAATCATGTTAACATCTTTCTTTTTTTTGTTTCAGTAAGCGCTTACAGTATTGGCTCGATCTGTGAATTTTCACGAATACCGCTGCAAATGTTACTTTTATTATTAACTTTGTCGATGTTGAGTTGAGAAATATTTTTGGAAAATGTTCATTGAATACATTATGAAGTTTTTGTGTTGATTTGAATTTTATATTTATGTAAGATACATGTATGGAATTTAATATCGATGGGTATAACTGTTATTTGTTATTTATGCAATATATTTACATAAACTTGAAGTGTTTTTTTTCTTTTCATAAACTATAATTCAGGACAAGATGAATTCAGGAATCAAAGATGTATTATACACGCCTCAAGGAGTGAAATCAAATTTGAACAGTTGATTTCTGCAAACAGAAGTGAAAAATATTATATAATTTCTAAAATATTCATGAGAAAAAGTATTTTTTCACTCGAAACGTTATCGAACAATCCGTAATGATATAAAAAAAAAATCTGTAGTCAATTTCTTTTCAAATCGCCTTTCCAACTCAATCAAACGGCCGTGAATTGTAAAAACAAAAAAGTACCAAAATGTAGGCACAACAATATTCTTTATAAAAGTGTTCATGTTCTTCACAATGATTCTGGGAGTTGATAATATTATATAGTTGTTTTCTCCGTAAAGCTACAATTTCAATAACACTTCCAAAATACAAATTAAGAACTTATAAAACAACAATAAAATTTAATTAACGCTCCGGGGCGATTTCAGTGATTCCTAACAGGAGTTATCTCAGTTCGAAATCAATCTACTCTACTTGGATTTTCAGGTAATTTTGGAAAATTACTCTAGAGGAACATTTTCATTATATAGGGTGACCCACCACATTCGTCTCAGTATTTCTACGAGAAATGAAGAGAGTTAGGAAAAAACTTTCAGCACAGGTATGTGGGTCTATAGAGAGCATATTATAAGATTATTTTATAATATACAGGGTGACTCCCAAAAAATGTACATACCAAAATTGTAGTTTTTCTTACGGAACACCCTATATTTTTTTATTTTTTTAGATACTTTAGATGAAATAAAGGTGAGTTACTATTATATTTCCTATACTCAAAACTGACCTTTTCAGAGAAATTTTCAGAAATTTAATAATACAGACCAAAATTTAAAAACTGTTCACCCTGTAACGTGTAACGAGCTGCTGGTGATTGAATGTACTGCTTAGCACAAAGGTTAAAGTTAACTACCACATGAAATTTTCAATGCAATATTATTCCGAGTGGCGAAAAAAATTTCCTCAAAATTTTGACACACATTTAATTAAATAACTCCTCAAAGTTGATAGGAATACCCCATATTCAGTGACGTAATTTGACGCAGGGGTAGATTCCCTTCAAAACTATCCCTATACCTATCTCACCTGCTTTTTACACAAAAGGCGTTTTTATATTTTACTTATAAGTAATTTATTCATCTTAAAAATGGAACACCCTGTGTTGTAACGAAAAGCCTAAAAAGTGTTTTAAACACCTTTTCATTGAATAAATCGTAGATTCGCTAGAAGCACAAGTTTAAATTTTTCAAAATAAGGTGTATCCAAAGTAAAATGCAGGCAAATTTAACTAAAATGTATTGCCATTTCTGAAATATTAAAAGGTATTCTTCAAAATAAGAAGATGCCCAAAGGTATCCTAAGAGAAGCGTTCATTTGAAAAGTTGTTGCAGCTTTTCCGAAGAACAGACAGTGTATCTTATAATGTGCAAGACCGGCGAAAACCGGTTACTGGAAATGAGAAAAATGAATATTCAGTGATGTTATCTCTAATTGAACACCCTCACACAAGTCAACGAAAAACATGTGAAATAACTGGAATGAGCAAACAGAGTATCCAAAGAATAATTAAACATTACAAACTCCACTCGAATCGCATTCAACTACATCAACAGTTTTTCAAAGAAGATTATGATTGACTACTGAATTTTTGTTTTAGAAAAGTTTGGTGATGAAGAAAATTATTTTGATTATGTGCTTCTTTCGATGAGTCAACTTTCAATAACAACGGATTAGTTAACATACACTGTAGTAGTGAAAGTTATTCACTACTACAGTGACGAAATCCCTAATATTTTCAGAACCCTTGATCACCAACATAGATGGTCTGTTAATGTGTGGGGTGGAATAATTGAAACGCAAGTAGTAGGTTCTTTCTTTTTTGATGGTCATTTAAACGGCGTCATGTTTTTTGTATCTATCAGGAATAATTTGCCTATGCTCTTGGAGAGTAAACCTCTTAATATTCGTCAACTGGTGTGGATGCAGCTAGATGGCGCTTCTGCACACTTTGATAAAAGTGTTAGAAACGAGTTAGATCGACAATATCCAAATAGATGGATAGGACGAGGAGGTCCACAGAACTTGCCAGCTAGGTTTCCTTACCTAACAAGTTACGACTATTTCTTATGAGGATATATTAGAAGTATTGTTCACGATACACCGCCAACGACACCTCAGGATATGAAACTACGAATAAAAAGAGCGTTTCGTTTCATATTGCATAATGTATTCAAAAAACACTTTATTGTGTGATTTCCCCTCGACATGTCAAGAAAATATCACACAATAAAGTGTTTTTTGAATACATTTTCATGGATTATCATCAAGTATCGGCCAGTTCTATCACATTCATATCGCATAATATGTTATCCCAGAGTTCAGCACTCATTTCAAGAAAGAGTTCGCCTATGCATCGAGAATAATGGACACCATTTTGAGCATTTATTGGAATTATAAACTATTTAGAATTTTTAATTTTTCGATAAAATAACTTCAAGAATGCTTCTTTGCTTTTCATAACAACTCAGAATGTTCCATTTGAGATAAAACAATTACTTATAAGTAGAAACGTCTTTTCTATTGAAACCAGAAGAGATAGATATAGTGTCGCGTCTTCGAATACTCGAAAAAAATAATAAATGAAACAAGCGTGGACTGTAAAAAAATGTGGCATAAAGCGAACTCACCGAATTCCTTGCACAAATTCCTGCTTCTGAAAGGGCCCTTTCTTGGAGTGTTCTTTCTTCAGCTCCACTGGAGTGCACAACAACTCGGGAAGTTAACCAAAGTTATCAAACAGTTGAAGATGGCACAAAGTCTAGATCACACACGGCGAAATGAATAATTAATAAAAACAAATAGCGATTCACGTTGATTACTTGTAGCATGAGATCGTAGGTAGGTCTATATTCTTAATGGAATGGAATACTCCGATCGAGTCGTGAGCATGCGCCCTTAGGAGTCGCTCCATGCCAACAATAATAATAATAATAATAATAATAATAAGAACATGAAAATTACGATAAAGACGCAACATATAGGGAACCCTGATATAGTATTGAGGGAAATCTACTTCTGCGTCAAATTACGCCACCAAATAAGGGGTGTTTCTTTCAACTTCAAGAAGTTATTTAATTGAATCTATGTCCAAATTTTGAGGCAATTTTTTTCGCCACTCGGAATAATATTGCATTGATAATTTGATATGGTTTTTAACTTTAACCATTGAGCTAAGCAGTATATTCAATCACGAGCAGCTTGGTACACGTTACAGTGTGAAAACAATTTTTAAATTATGGTCTGTATTTTTGAATTTCTGGAAATTTCTCATAAACGGTTAGTTTAAAGTATGGAAAATATAATAGTAACTCACCTTTATTTTGTCTACAGTATCTAAAAATATAAAAAATATAGGGTGTTCCATTAGAAAAAATGTAACTTTGGTATGTAACAGGGAGTCTCCCTATATATTTCAAAATAATTGTGGAATATGCTCTCCATAGACTCACATATACCTGTGCTAAAATTTTTTTTCCAACTATCTCCATTTCTTGTAGAAATACCCAGACGAATGTGGTGGGCCACCCTGTATAATGATAATGTTCCTCTACAGTAATTTTCCCAATATTTCAGCCTGAAAATCCAAGTACAGTAGATTGATTTCGAACTGAGATAGCTGAGTACCATATTCCAATATGGTACTCAGGGATCTACATATAACTGTGTTGAAAGTTTTTCCCTATCTCTCTTCATTTCTCGTAGAAATACCGACGCGAATGTGGTTAGCCACCCTGTATATGTCGCTCTACATTGAAAAATAGATTCATTGCAATTGAATGAGATAATAAAAAAAATATATTTTCTATATAAAATCATCATAAACGGATGATGTGATTGATATTAAAAATTTGCTGTTCAATGCAGTGAGGTGAGTATAGAAATATGGTGAGACGAATTTATACAGGCCCTTTTTTAGCTCATCTCACAATTGCTATCTCCGAAAAGGTAAGACCTACAAGATGAACTAGAATATTCTTTTCCAGACCGAGTATATCAGTTAGTTTCGAAATATTCGCCAAAAACAAGAATTGTCGAAATTTGCTTTTTGGCTCTACAGCCTCCATTTCGAATGATATAAAAAAAGAGAGACAAACTTTCAGTACTGTTTCATATTTGTTATAATCTGTTGTAACACAAAGTGAAAAGTATTTAAAAATTTTTGAAAACTTACCTCACATACCCATATCATATAAAGCGGGTGGAAGTTGTACTGCCTCGGAATTTTACTCAAAATACTATTGCACACAATATCACTTTTTCACCAAAACTTTATTCATTAACGGGCAGATTTTTCACGAGGTGCTATCATGAAAGAAAAACATTTTCAGCAATAGCTTTCGCTGAATGTTTGGTCCGGAATTATTGGTGATTTGTAAAACAAAGAATCCGTTCTTGTAAAAGTCAACATTTGGTTTATCCACGACGAGGCTCTATTTCGATGTTTTTGTTTGCAAGCACCTTTGTATTGCATATTCTGATCACTGGATTGATAGTGTAGGCCCTCAAAAGTGACCAGCTGGTAGCCCTGATATGAATCATCTAGACTTCTATAATAGGCTCTTTTTTACGAAACTGCTCTACTAGATGTGAATGACTCGATAAACCTCATAATTGACCATTGCAATTTCGTAAGAAATACTACAGGTTTTGGACGTCTGAGCCAATAAACGACAAATCTATTGGAACTGTGTAACTAATCTGAAGATGATCATTTTACGTATTCACTTCAACATCAAAATTGTTTATTCTTCATTTTTTGCGTTTATTTTAGTTGGGCATGGATATTTTTTAGAATGAGTTGAAAGGACTTTTTTTTTAGATAACGAAGAGGATTTTGAAGGGAACATAGGATAGAGAAAGTTGTATTTACAGTTATTCGATCTGAAAAACCTGAAAAAACAACAAAAAAAATGGTAATTGTGTATTTTTTTCACAATATTATCGACTATGGTGTTCAGTGAGACCTAATAATTCCAATCTCATCAATGCTGAATTCTTCAATAGTTCAAAATGTACAAAATTCCACCCTGATCAGTTCAAAAATATTCATGAAATTTCATAAATACAGTTGTTACATTCTGATCTCAAAGAAACTTTTTCCTCAAAAAAACCCTGGAGATTGCTTCCACACAGTTATCTCTGGCCATGAAAATTTACCCAAGCACTACATCAAAATTCTTGAGGCGCTCTCGGAGCAGTGCCTGTGCGAAAGTAGCGAAAGTCTTCTTCACGTCAAACCATAATGAAAGAGATAACAAAATCAAAGAATTGAGATTTCAAATCCTATGAAGACACATTATATTCTATGATAAAAATACATCAAAATGGAAGATGAAATTGAAACCCTTGGTGTTCCCAAACACCAGAACTGCAATAGTATTTTCGAAGCGCGTTTAGCCACTTGAGTTGGCGTCTTTAGAAGATGTTATTGAATATTTCATGTGTTGAAATGCGAACTCGGTTGATGAAAGGCCCGTTGAGAAGAGTGTTGGAGTTCTGCTGTTCAGAACAGTACTTGTGTAGGGAACATCAGGATGACTTTCTGTCAAAACAGTCGAAGATTAAATAGTACCAGCCAACCCATATAAAAACAAGTTTGGATTCTATGTAATGATGTTTCTTCAATAAATTTTTTTATGCCAAAAGCCAGTTTCGATAGACTTGGAATACAAAAATATCGTTCCAGAAACAGCTTTGAATTGTTTACACAAAACGGTCACCGGATTCAAATTCAGCTGTTTGATGGAGAAGTCGTTATAGTGATATTTAATAGTGACCAATATTATTTTCTTGAATAATCTGAATATTTCCAGAAACATGAGTCTGTAATTTTTGAGTCAACCATTATCAATTCATTTCTGTTGAAAAAATTCATGACCTAAAAGTATTCATATTCACCAATTTTGTCATTGTAATTTGACATATTGACATACACATATACATTCATACATACAATAATATGTTCAACTCATAAAAATTGAGTTAATGACGATGTGCTGATGAAAATTTTTCGAAAAGCAAAGTCATAGCGTAAAGTAAGATTTCCTGAGTCTCTAAACAGGCAATGAATATGCATGCATCGCGATTGGACTGTCACACGATTTTTCATGAATCTTCAATTCCTTGATCAGACCAGTCCTTAGCAAATATGATACCTTCAAACAGCTTCCATTAAATCAACCCTTTTTCCATCCAGGTATTCGAAACTTCAAATAACACATCCCTTCCATTAGATTCTCGACATTTTTCAGTCCCTTTGAGAGTCCAATTTCAAATTAAAAAAGTCAAGGCTTCGGAAAATCGGAAATATGTTCAATCATTTTTGTCAACGGATAAATACAGATATAGTCTGTTGTTATAGTCTGGTTCACAAGTGCAATTTCACATATATTAAATTCGCTTTCATCGAAAATTATGATTGATGTATAAAGTTTTTCATTAAACGTTTCCCATCTTCATCCATCAATATCTCAATTCGAATGGAACACCGAAGTTTTTTATTTGCTTGACAGATTTTTTGATGCCATTATTTGTGGAATATAATACCAACCCTCAACAAGTGGTAGCTGTCAATGAAACTACTTCGCTACGGGCTCGTACTGATCATGGCGTGCCACAGGTATCCGTACATGGGTCATTGTTTTTCACTATTTATGTCAATGATATATTTCATTACTTGTTTCTGGATATGTGTATTGCATTTGCTGATGACACTTGAATAATAAATTCGCATTATAGTCGACTTGTACTCAATTAACTAATGGCGACTACTCCCTCTAAGGCAGAACTGTGGTTTACAACAAATAAACTCAAAATGAACAATGATAAGACACATCACATCATATTCTCCTCTAATAAAAATAATTCGAATGGATCCACTGTTGAACTTCTAGGATAACTCTCGATGATGAATTATAGTGGAATATCCACATAAATCATCTATGCAATAAACTATCTAGCCAACTATTTTTGCTGCGTAAACTGAAAAATTTTGTGAACAAAGATGTGCTATCGACTATATCGATATATATACCTTTTTTATTGGCATATAAGCTATGGTACCATTTTATGAGAAAATTCTTGTCAGGCAACAAGAGTATCCAAGTTGCAAAAAGGGCATTGAGAATGATTGAAGGTACGCGCTACGACCAACCCTGTAAGTCACTTTTCATCAAAAATCGAATAATGCCACTTCCTTGCATCTATATACATCGAACCCTTATTAAATTGCACAGAAATAGGGGTAATCTAAAGTTGAACTCAGACTTCCACAACTATCCCACCCGAAATAATAGTCAGGTGAGGCCAAACAGGTTCAGACTGAAAATGTCTTCTTCCAACTCTCCCAACTTGAATGGAGGCCTAACAAAAAACAGCATGTATCTTTCTAAGAAAAAAATTCAAAAAACATTGAGTGAACATTGCTTTCATTCAATAGAAGAATACATGAACTCCACAATTCACTAGTCCATTGCTATACATTCACCTTTTTTTATATTTTTATTTTTTTTATTTTTACATTTATATGTGTACTGTTACTGACCTGCTACTCGTGTAAGTTGTTCACAGGGTAGTCAATAAAGTTTACTTTACTTCACACCAAACAGTAACCCAAATTCGACAATTTTGTTTGTTCACGTACCCATTCATCCAGAAATGGGCCTCATCGCTGAAGATGATTTTTCCATGAACATTAGCGTCAGTTGCCAACGGCTCCAGAGCCCATTCAGCGAGCACATGTACATCGTGTACCTTCAGTACCTGGGTCACTTGAATTTTTTACGAATGCAAGCCCCAGTCACGACGCAAAGTTCGCCACCAAGTTTTAGTCTGCGAAAGGCCGAGTTGAAAATCGACTGCCTTGGATTCTCTTGCACACTCTCACAGACAGTGGCAATGTTTTCGGCAGATCTTGCGTTTCATCGACGTACGTGTGTTGATCGATCATTTACTGAATCAGTGGACTCAAATTTACGGTAGGACGATTATGGCAACCTTAAAATGGGTCCTGAACAGAACATACTGAATAAATGATAAATAATTTGACAGATGTAGCTTCAAGAAGATAGCCGTTATCCTGTATAGAGAAGACCCTATATTACATACGATGAAACATTTTTCTTGTGATTGTATTCGGTTCATGTTTATAAGATTTATGTTATAAATTTCATCTCCTGTATGTAAGCGATTGTAGAATGAAATAATGATTTTTATATTTTTCCAGATTGTGGAAAGTGAAAACCCCAAAAAGGTCTATAAATAACTCTGATTTGGAACCCATCTTATTCTTCCTATATGTCAATGACATTGCAAATTTGAGTGTTTCTGGAAATTTCACTCTTTGCGCTGGTGACACGACGATATTGTGGAACAACAAAAAATCAAATGATTCACACAATGCAATATCTACTGATATGAAATGAATCAAGGAGTGTTGTAATGCTAATTTGCTATCCTTCAATATCACTAAAATAAACATTTTATAATTTAGACGTGCTCTTGATGACCTGTCATTTGGTGATAACTTGGTGATCAAGAGCGAGACTCAATCAAAATTTCTAGGTATTCACATTGACAACAAGCTCAAATTTATTAAACATATTAAACAACTTAAAAGTAAAAGTTGTTTCGGATGTTATGCATTGAGAGTAACTTCAATAAATTTGGGAATCCAAACTGCCAGAACGGTGTAGTACTCTATAAGTGTTGATAATATTTTTAAACAAGTCTGTACACAACCATGTTGAGACAATATATCGATGTTGAAGTATAGTGTATGTTTACTTTTACTTTTATGTTATATTTATATGTTATATTATGTTATATTTTATGTTAACTTTACTTTTTTGTAGGTGTTTTCACATTCACATTTTACATTTGTATACTCACATATGTATGTATTTTTTACAAGCTTTGTCTCCACAATATTTATTCTTAATGGCAATAAACTATATTATTATTATTAAAAAAAGTTATCAGGTTGATGATATATCTTACATATAAATAACACTTCTTCATGTGAAATTCAGATATATAGAGTATAGAGAAACAAAACATGTCGGAGTTATTTATCCCCGAATGTCCGGACAGAACTTCACCTTTGGAATATAAATGTTCTACTCAGCAATAGAGCGAACAAACATGAAGTGAACAACCATAGAAAATATAACTGTAGCTTTCAGACTAATTGTAATCATAACGAATATGTCTTATGATCAACGGAATATAAAATTATAGTTTGTTTTTTATCTATTTTGGTACAGGTGTGAATAATTACAAATTAGAGATGTTACAGGAGTAGATTACTACACAAGCAGGGGCAGTTACTGTTTAATCGATATATAATTTGTCCCACAAGACCAAAATGAATAAGTATTGTTGAATATCTGCAAATTATGTTAAGTATTAGAAAGTGTTATATTAACAGTAAATAATTATTGTAATGATTCAAATAAAATATTTTCACATAATATAAATGATTTCACAATATATTTCTTGTGGTCGCTTCTTTTAAAAACCTTATTCATACAACGCCTAAATTCCATTCAGGAGATACCTTTTTATTATGAAAACTAAAGAACAAATATTATTAGGAGTACCTCATTGTCACTTTGTACTAATAATTACAATTTGTCACTTAATTATTCATTATATTTATTATAATTAATACATACAGTTTATATTGAAAATCATACAATAAAATGTATTAATTAGTTTTTAATATGGATTTTCATCAAGTATCGACCAGTTCTATTCAATAATATTTTGATGACAAGTATAAAAATTCGTGTGAAATACTTCGTGTTTTTCTTCGTTTCCAAGTTTATGAAATTCATATTCTGGGTTTTCCAAATATTATTTCTTTTATCTGAATAGTTATCAAAATATGAAGGTATATGTGAGTAAGTTTGAGACATAAAAATAAATTACCGAACTGTGGTATTTTCATAGTATAGATTACATTGCACCTACTGACAAGAAAATGTTTCAGGTCAATGAATACTGAAAAGCAGTCAACGCACATACTACTAAAGAAGTCTGAGGCAGGAGAAACGTTTAGTACTTCAGGTTTCATTTGACCATGACCCGAATTTTGTTATCTTTAATGATGAGAGATATCGATAACTAATAATTCAAGTATATACTGCTGAATAATTAACTTGAATTCGATTGATGAAACCAATAACTTCAGTACCTGAATTCATCAAGAATTATGAAGCTGAATGTAGTAACCAGAATGATCTACATGTCATTAGCTAATACAAGGATCTTGAATTATCTTCTTGTAGGACACAAGAGAACTCGTGTCTGGTTGAGATACGTTTATGACACCTTTATAATATGGAACCATGGGAATACTGAACTGGACGTCTTCCTGAAACACATCAACAGCGTAAGACCTTCCATCACTATCATAATGGAAAAGGAAATCTACAACGAATTGTCATTCTTAGACTCACACGGGACAGTATCTGAACCACGAATCCAATCACCATCAGTCGACTAAAAGGGGAATTATCAAGACTCTATTAGACCGTGCTTTCGAGTTCTGTAATATGAAGGAAAGTCTCAAGAAGGAACTAGACATCATCAAAAATGATCTCCAACGGAATGGCTATTCCAAAGCGAGCAGACTTTGGAGACGCTAACAGGAGCCTCGCAAGGACATATTCACATGTGAACATGTCGCCAAGCGAGCAGGGTGTGCTAGCAGTAGCTTAATAAATTAAAGAAAAGCGAAATAATCGATCTCATAGTGACTAGAGTTTTACCAGAGTGTTTTTCTGAGAATATTATTTTACAGAATCTCCTTGTTAACCTATCAAGTGGTATTAACTCAAGTGAAAACTCAGACTTTGATA
>WOGP01000691.1:0-22608 GCA_015342065.1 Leptinotarsa undecemlineata | reverse complement strand
GCTCGCACAAGTTTCTCAACTTCTGAGAGTTGTCGTTCGTATGGGGGCGGCAGCTGATTAACGGAAAAACAGATTTTAAACAGATCGAATTGGGTGTGTGAAATGAACTTGAAAATACTGGAATGCCATAGCGAACTTACAGGAACGTTCGAATGCGGAATATTCAGTCGAAGGGCTGCGAACAGCAGTAATAAACTTATTCGTCATCTCAAACAACTGACAAATGACAGAGAACAGTAAAAAAAGTTGAAAATTACGATAACTATGAAGTAAAATTTCAGTTTTATGTAGAGTTTTGGTTTGTGTTTGAATTTGATTGAAGTGTTTGGAGTTGAAAAGAAAATCATTTACTTCATTAAGGAACCTTAACAAAATAATTGGTTTTTTTCAATGAGAGTGATGTGTTTTATATGTTTCCAACAGAAAGTAGAGAACGAAAAGTGATGGTGGTGACGTCATCTTTATTTTATGAACAAAGAGGTATATGCAGTGTCTGCAAAAATTCTTACAGAATTTTCTGTCAAAACAGAGCTTTGAGGAGGCAAAACATGTGACTAAATTTGTATTGATAACATTTCTTCAACTAAGAAATTGGCTAATTGAGATCAATAATTTTTTACAAAAAATGTTTACGCTAAGTGTATCACCAGATGTGACTACAAATTTCTTTGAGATTTCACGTTAATTGATGGAACTGTTGGATGGAAATATTTTTTTGAATCAAATTTGTTAATTTCCTCTTGGTCACAATGAAACTGAAAAATTTTTCAACTTGAAATGTCAAGGATATTGAACGGAGAAAAGTTATCACAGTCATAACTACTGATAAAACTGATGACATCAATTATGCATTCATTTGAAAAATAGCAGAATGGAGTAGGAGACTCTCTTCTGGTGAAGAAATTAAGATTCTATTAGATTTATCGTCACGTTGCCCTTATTGAAACAGTCCTGAGTGAAAGATTTTCAAGCTGAAAATTCTTCAAGAAATACGAGGATTTTCATCTCGGAAAGTAAATTACATTTGAGCCCCGTCAGAACCTGAATGGACTTCATAAAACTACCGGAGCTCTAGATTTGGATTGAATGATATTGGCAATCCATTCAGAATACAGATTATTCCACCTTCGATATTTTCTCTGAGATGTGTATTTTTATTCAGACGTCAATGGTCTGTAATTCTTTATATATGGTGGACAAGTATCGGTTCCAAGGAAAACTCAATTTCAAAGCCATTTGTTCAGATATTGGAGCATTGTATGAGGTTGATTGATTTATTTAATCATGATTGATTTTGATCGTTTGTTTTTTTCACAGGTACCAACTATGGTATAAATGGCACGTCTTTTGAGTATTAAATGCACTTTGTGGCTAAATACATGAATGCAGTTGTTGATTGAATGATGTAATGAAGTGAATTCAATTGATGAAATGGCTACATATTGAATCAAAGCATCTTTTTATTCAAATAAGTATTTGATTTTATGAGGTCAAATTCACAGAAAACAAGCAATTCTGGAACAGTTACGTGATTAAGTGAGTGCATTTGATGATGTTATTTAATGTTTCTCAATCTGAGTATTAGATTTCTGTAGAATTGTGTTGGATACAGAAGCAATGGTAATTGCACACACTAAGATTTTGAAATACCGCTTTTATACTGGTCATCCAAATTCCAATAGTGAACCACATGTGGGAACGGAACCTATCACCTACCGGTGATCGGTGTGGATCACCGGTCTACGTGTGTGCCAGGTTCTGTTCCCACATGTGGTTCACTATTGGAATTTGGACAACCGGTATAAAATCGGCCATCCAAAATCGGTGTGTATGCAATTTGCCTATGTCATCCAGCATCTTAGTACTGGTTCCGATTTCTTTTAGAAGAGTTGTTCGTCAATATCTTGTTTATTTCTATAAATCGCCTTAGCGAAGCATGGTATTTCCAATTTATTTTTTGACTAGCTGAATATGGAAAAATAGTAAAAATATGCAACCCTGAAGACAAGTAGCCTTTTGACAAATTCAATGCAGACGTTATCAAAAACTCATTCGTATGAAATTTTATGTCTATCGTAATCATCATGCCAAGTAGGAAATATCGAGGATGTCTCAATAATATCACCTGGTTGAAATGAATGATGTAAAGAAGTGTCTTCTGATGGAGAAAATATACGATATCCAGAAGATCAACTAGTCTGTAACTGCTCATATGATGAACCGCAACTCAGATAAACTCCATATTTGGAAAAAACATGTTTCGAACACAATCATTCAGACGTATGTTGACCTTATCAGCTAGGTTGGTATGCAATAACCTTTACCTGATTCAGGTGAATTACATAAAGCACGTTCATATTGATCCAGGTAGTCTGGTGTGATAATACCTTTACCTGAATTTGTTGAATATTGTTCGTAGACCTTTTATAACTGCCGTTAGCTATCCTTAAACTTTACAGAATGGGATTCCATATTCAACTGAGATTGACAGCTTTTACTTCGATGTTGGAATTATCACCACATGCTCCCTCCCTGGTTGAGTGCCCTGAGTTGAAATATTTTCCACACGGTTAATATGTACAGAACAATCCATCTCGTCTATCCACCCCCGCTTCTTCGAAGCGGTCCTCAACTTACTGATGGATACTTCAGCAAGATTGACATCCGACCTTCTTTGGTCGAAAGTCAGCCTCTAAATACTTTCACTTTCTGATCTATTGTATTGTTTTATCTTGACTTCCCTCACAGAATTTTTGCATGGGGTCCCCAAAAAGTAACCGGAGACTATTGTTTTTCAAAAATAGATCGCGTCGAGTGCTTCTCATTGAACCTGAAAAGGAAGTGTTAGTTATCTGTTAGAAAAAGTTTTTTAATTACCGGAGCCGCCAGACACCGACACTCAGTGGTTGTCTCTGGTTCTGCCTCGTTAGCCTCCTGTGTTTTTCTCTCTCTCTGAATCTGGGGTTATCCCTGTTCAGTGCATTGTGTAGATCGCTACGAGCTGGATTGTCGTACGGTCGAATTATGTCGAAAGTGTCGCGTATTTTTTCATGAATGTGTCTACGTAGTGCATACTCACAGGTCTCGATTCCGGAATATGTACCTATTTGGTACATATCTTGTAACGTTTACGGCGACTCTTATGCACGCGTTCATAAACTACTGGATCTGGCTTCTATATGTCGCTGCGCACTGGCCCCCGACAGTGCAGGTATACAAAATTATCAGTAATATTACGGTCTCTATCATCAGCAGCTTGACTTTCAATCCCATGTTGCTTCTTTGACCTATCATTGGTAATAGGTTTTGTCGGGCAGATCTCGCCATTCCTATTCTCTGACGTACGTGAGACATGAACGTTAATCTTTTGGCAGGGTTCACTACCAGGTATCTAGCTTCGATGGTCTACATAATCTATTGTCCGTGGAAGTACCGAACTGTTAATCTGGTAGGATTCCCAGTTCGCTCATTTGGTCCTTCATTCTTTTCAGGATGACACGTTCTGCCATTTTGCTCAAGGAAGGTGTTGAGCTGATTGGCCTGTGGTTATTTGGGAAAAGGTGTTTCTTCTTTGGCTTCGGGATGTATCCATGAGTTTGTGAATGCATATTGCCTCCCGTACCAGTCGGCTATGGTTCCGTGTTTTCAAACAGAATCTTGTGGTATCCTTTACAGAGTGCGTGTTCTGCTACAGCAGACTTGCCATTTGGCCTAGTCTGCAGTTACTTTCATGCTCCTTCATTCTTGTTTCCATGGATCTTTTGGTGGATCAGAATCATCTCACAATTGTACGGTATGCGATAAACCCCTGCTGCTGGGTTATTTTTGTCTTCAGTCAACCTGAGGCTCACTTTCATCTTCTACGTAGGTTTGAAACCGGTTTGTTGTGTCAACCCAAGAGTTTTCCAATTATGCCTGTGACCCTAGGGATATAAGGTAGATAGATCCATTTTGAGCCGTATAACTCTTCAGTTTGATAGCTGTATCGGGTACACTGTATCCTTCCGATCTCAAGGTCTCTTCAAAATGTTCCAGATCTCTAGATTCTCTAGCCCACATATTTTTTTATCTCCTTCCATTAGAGAGGAGATTAGTCTTCTCTTTTGACTGGGATGATGGTTCGATAGTGTGTGCAGATACCTACTTATGCGCGTGGGTTTTCGGTACACTTTGTGGGTGAGTCTAGCATAACGTTTTCGATTAGTACATCTAGAAATGCTATTCGCTTATTCTATTCAGTCTCCATAGTGCACTTGATGCTTGGATGTTGAGCGTCTAAGAAATCGTCCAGAGCGTTCGTTTCATATTTCCAGATGACTAAATTGTCATTTACGTAACGTAGCTACAAGGTCGGTTTCAATTCCAAGGTGTTAACAGCTTTTTTTTCAAACGTTACTTGAAGTAATTGGCTATCATCGGACTAAGTGGACTTCCTATCGCCACGCCATCTAGTTGCTCATAGAAGTTTTCCCTCCATGTCCTACGACATTACACGGAAACAAGTAAGCCACCCACTTCAGCCTCCCTTACCAGTCGGCTGGTACGAGAGGCATCAGAAATACTCAAACATGAATAATTTTAACAGAAAAAAGAAGCTGCTAACCTTAATCAAGTTGAAAAATAGCAAACAGAATGACAGAAGGTAGAAAAGGGTCAAGAAATGTTAATGACAAATTACCAAATCCAAGTTCAGGTATTATGTTACCAGACCACCTGAATCAACATAAAATACGCTTGATGTAATTCATCTAGGCTAGGTACAGGTATAAACAAAACTACCTGAGGAGTTTAGAGAAACACGAGCTATGCAGCCGTAGTATTTTGTTACCGGACATATCAACTCAGGATGTATAAACCTCTGAGGAAGCTAGCCACTTGCACCAGCAAAACATCAGAAAGAAATTCCATATATCCATGGGCTTCAAACCCGAATACTAGTGACGCTAAAAAATTTCGGTGGCGAAAACCTTTATAATTTTACCTCTGTCTACTTGTTTCAATCTCAGAAAACCTGAAAATTGCACCCAATTGCAAAACATCAATTCGTATTTTGAAATTGAATGACAATTTTACATACTGACCATACTGGATGTTGACAATTTTACTTGGTGTAGAGTTCACCAAGACGGATATCATACACATTTTTATAAAAATAAAGAAAACCAAAGGGTCCAAAACAAAATCTTGCGCTTCACCGCAAGATACCGTGAAG
Organism: Leptinotarsa undecemlineata; assembly: GCA_015342065.1. Classification (NCBI taxonomy): domain Eukaryota; kingdom Metazoa; phylum Arthropoda; class Insecta; order Coleoptera; family Chrysomelidae; genus Leptinotarsa; species Leptinotarsa undecemlineata. The sequence continues at coordinate 17,396 of WOGP01000691.1, read as the reverse complement.
TCGACAAATTTGACAATGAAATATCACATGAAATGTATTTTGTCAATGAGTTGAGATTCAAAGAAATGAGCCGAATCTTTTCTTCAAGCCAAAATAAAATAGTTTATGGAGAAGAATTTCAATCCAGCCTGTCAAAACATTTGGAAAAGCCAGTGTGTATAACATTTACTTTGAACAACACATATTTGAGTTGAGATATGCAAATAACACCGGTGACGACAAAGTTTCAAAAAAGCCTTATTATTGTCAACAAACTGATATTTTCAACAGTTGAATTTGAAATGATCTAAACCCGTTTGGAAAGTTCACTGGTGTTACAGTCGGTTTTCAATTTCAGAATATAGTTTTATCGCGGTGTTTTTTGATAGTTCACTTTTATCGGATTTTCAGAAAAAATGAGGGAGCTTGGGTGGAAATAATCGACAGCAAACGTTCGCAGTTTACTGGTGAAAATGATGATAGGTTTTGCGTGTAGCCAAGATCTCTTTCAATTCTCAAGATTTATTCCTTCAGATATCTGAAGAATTTCTTCATGCTATATTAGTGTCAACGTAGATTTTCTCGAGAAGAAAAATAGATATCGATACCACAAACATGATGTAACATTTCCCTGTTAGTATTGACATTCTTATTATGTTGTGGTACTCAAGAAATTATCAAACGAGCTGATTTTCGCAACCTGGTGAAAGGACGTTCCTCTATAAATAACGTATTCAGGAATGTTTTGCTATTATGATCAATAAAACGTGTGAAAAGAGTAACTGGATATTTATGATAACCATATTTTCAACTGGTTGGGTGGTTGGGAAACGCTGGAAAATTGCAGATCAGTTTTCAGAGTTATTTTCTAGAAACACTGTTTTCGTTTTACAACAGAGTCTAATTCAATTAATTTCAAAGGAAAACTTCAGAGAACGTGGAAACTCAATTTTTATGATAGCTTCTCATGCAAATTGCGGTCAAAGACTTTGTATCACAAAGTTAAATGGACGAAAACAGAGAAATCTACTTCCTTAAAAGTGACAATTATATTGCATGTAATTATGTTTTACCTCCAATTTTTTATGTGTAGTTTGATTATGATTTGTAGCCTCAAAGCTCACGAATTCATGAATACACTTAAACTAAAAAAAAGGAACTATCAAAATAAAGTATATGACTTACAATCATCATATGTCATCATTATAATAATAATAATAATGAAATTTCTGAATTATAGACGACTTACTGAGAGCTACATATGAAATCATTTATGGGACATCACTACTGCTAGGTCCTAAATAAGTTGAAGAACTAATGTCGTAGGAGCCGGAAAGGGCGTTTTGAAAAAACAATAATGATGTTTGTGAATCTTAACTTTTCTTATATACAAAAAACTGGTATCATCTAGCTGGATGTTCTTATGCTACCAAAACGTACACTATACGGTTTCACCGGTAAACATAGTTCTGGCACACAGTGCTCCTATCTGAATCAAGTTTGATTCTCCCTACCCCTTCTGATAATACGAAATTAAAAATGATAAGCACTGGTTGTGATGATTTCGCTCTCCTGTGTTGTTCTTGTCGTTTTTTTTTAGATCAAGTCTCGGTTTTCATTCGAGTATACAGATCCTGTTCGAAACTTCCCTCCAAGAAGCAGAAACACCATCTTTCGATTGGTTTCAATTGTTTCAATTGGATTGGTGATTCAAGTCGTTATCACGTTTGTATTATACATTCTGGTTTTCATGTTTTTATGTTTTTGCAGACTCCTTCAATATAAGCCGTTTGGAATTTTCTCATATCCTCCATCTTCAGGCCTTGGCAAGAAATAGTTGTTCAAAGTATATCATTTCATGATTTCTGTTATTGATAACCTCGTTTTACAGAGAGCTTTTACTAGTAGTGTGGTTTGTGATACATGGAAGTAGGATGGCGAAAATCGGTTTGTATAAATCCGTTCTCTTGAATTCGTATTGACATTTCCAACTCGAGTTCGAAAAATATTATACCCTTGTAAGTATCAACCTCAAATCAATTGATACCGTCCCCAGGAAACAATATCATCCGGTGATAAATATCTTGAGAGGGATTGAAAAATATTATTGGACATACTCAATGTAAATTATATTGCGAAACATTCCATAACTATTTTATTGAATTTAATTGACTCACTGTATGTTAAAAATGTTTCACTTTCTCGGTAGCGAATCTTCATTGATCCAAAATCCCACTCATCAATAATAGATTCCGTGGTTTTGCTGCTCCACAAATCCCTTCGAGGACACTGGCATGACGGACATGATATATTCAAGACGACCCAATGGATCACACGGAATTGTTGGGAATGATCGATGTCTGTGAATATTGGATGTGGCCTAGTTGAAGGACTGGATTGTGTTAATAGAAAACAATCAAAATTTGTAGTGTGATATATTTATTGGGACCAAACTGATGTAATTTGCTAAGGTATTGGATATGATATATGGAAACAATTCATCAGGAGAATATCGAATCAAGAATAAAACGAATAGATCGGTAATGAAAAAAATGAACACAAGCCCTGAGAAGAAGATAATTTGTTTCGAAAAAAACCAAACTTAAAAATTCATTACAATATACAATTCGTATGATACAAAAGTTCATCGTAACATCCATCTTTTTAAAAAAACCTGAATCTTAGAATCAATTTTGTCACGATCGAGTTACATATTGCATTCTCATTCATCTGTACTGGTGAATTTCAAGATAAGCATCCATAAAATTTCAACGTTTTGAACTAGTAGACATTTTTTTTTTATTGAGGACTGGTGTTTGAAAATGTTTTCATCAATAATTCATTTTTTATTTTTCAGTTGTCGTTGGATATATTCCTCAGTCCAGGGTTTCCCAAGTTTATTTGGCCATGGAACCCTAATTGAGAAAGCATTTTTTGAGGGAACGATAACTGAAGTGCTCAGCTGTTAGTTTGCATATTGTCAAGTTATTATTCAGAGAAAAACAAAATTATAAATGAAAAAAAATCATTATAATGTAACTATTCAATGTGGCGAATTGAAATTTTAAACATATGTTTTATGGAGGATTTTGTAACAGGGACAACTGATAACGGTCATCTTGATATAACTACATTTGTCAAATCAGTTGTCATTCTTTCTTTCTGTTTTTATAAGGCCTTGCAACACGGAATTTCGAATGACCATATTTTTGTAGATACATTTGTCAAATTAGTTGTCATTCATTCAGTTTGTTTTGCCAGATAACCATGACGGATATAGCATTCAACAACACGTGCAAATGACATCATTTCATCAAAATGAGTATTTTTTGCGAAGGCGACCAACCCGCATTCTCACTTAAATGTTCTAAAAGAGTCACAACCCCCGAAAACCTAAGAAAAGTGGTCCCCATACAAATTCAAGCTCCAAAATCCGTCATCCCCGTCACCCAACAAATCGAAGCAGTAATCAAGATTCAAACTACCCTCCTCCTGAATGTCATGCCAGCCATGAGAACTGAAATCCTCTCTCACCAACGAATTATGCAAAACGATTCTTGGTCAATCCCTCTTCCACACGGCTAATGGCAATAAGGCGAACTTCACGTTCACCGAGCTTGTCACAAACTTGAATGGCTGATAGTCCAGCGGTACGGGAAAATGGGCGTTTAATGCTCGGTATAATAAACGCCCAAGGCCTTAGTAGAAAAAGATATCATACCAAAGCTCTCCTTCACATCCAAAATACCCAAGTCCTTTGCATCACCGATACCCTAACCAAAACTTCTTCCAACTTCTCGGGTTACAGCACTACCCACAGACCGAAAGACCAACTATCCCGAGGCATTGCCATCGTAACTAAACGAGGACTAACCCACAAAAAACACAACCTTCCATCCAACCAATCTGAACTTGATTGCCTTACGATCGATCTACTCTCTAACAAAGGTAACAATAATTATAACCTACTAAAATAACCCAACTCAATCAGTTTCCAGATAAATAATTGGATATGCAGCTTTCCTTCCCAAATTATTCTTAATTGGAGATTTCAACCCCAGACACACACAATTCGGAGATTCGGCGGCCAACGGCCGTCTTCTAGCCAACCTTTTACTCGTCCACAACCTATACAGAATTCCCTGTCTGGATCCGACGTTTTTGAGCCACCGGGGGCCTCAATCATTAATCATATCTTGTGCTCTGAAAGTCTGATAGAGGTGGTCAAAGTAACAGATTGGTTGATGATCTGGCCTACATCGGTGATACAATCACGTCGGATCACCTACCCATAATCATCAAAATGTTTTTAAACTTCCCTAATCCGTCAACTTCTGAAACCATTATCTATAAAAATCACAAATTTCCGATGCCAAACGATTCCACTCCCTCATCAACCAAAAACTGTATTCTCTTGATAATCCTCCCCTCAATCGTCCCAAATAAATAGACGCAAAAATCGACAAACTTCAAACACGCATTTCTGACTCAGATGACTTAGCCACCCCAACTACAACCAGATGAATCGATCAACCCGCACTTCCACCTTATCTCATAACACTCATTAAGAACAAACGTAAACTATACAGATTATTCGTCAGAACTAGAGACCCTGCTCTAAAAACTGGATATCCAGGACATCCTAGAGAAATACCCACTGGGAATCAGATAGCAGACAACTGCGTCCTGGAAGGAGCTGAAATCGAGATCCATTTATCCCCCGGCCTCACAACCTGTACCCACATTCCAATGACCACTGCAACTGACCCCGACCACTCTAAATGAGCAACGGTAAAACAAGAAACACAAGAGAAACACATGACGATATAAACAGTAAATTGGACATCATTACACAAGAAAAATAAAAACCCACACACAACTCACTAACTCTGAATAGCAGAAACCTATAGTACGGCCCAACATAAAACATTTTTCCACAATATTGTGTAATTTCATCCTGAAGCTCAATAAACATTTTGACTTGACTTGACTTTCAAAATCGCCATAATTGTCCTACCTCCATCGCTGAGGCCCATTATGGAGGTAGGAACAAACAGAATTGTCGGATTTGGAACGATACTAATCCACTTCAGATCTAAGAGCGTTCAATGGATTCCAAAAAAGTCACTGGTGTTGATTTTGAGTTGGCGACATCATCTGTCTTGATTTTTTCGAGAACGACGTTGGCCAAGCCATTACCGTCAACGAAGATCATCATCAACTTTTCTTGGCCTGAATTGGATGATCTTGCCTCCAATAACATGCGGTTTCAACAGCACAGCGTTTCGTGCCACAGTGGATATTCTGCATGGTCATCCCACATGGAGGTGATGTTTACTGGCCACCGAAATGGTGCGATTCGACCCCGTTAGACTTTTTTGTGGGGTTTTCATAGGGTGTAGGTATATGCAAATAAGCCCCAATCCACAGTGGAGCTCGAAGCCAACATAACCTATATCATCAGTCATATTCAACCGGATTCATGCGCTACAGTCATGGAAAATTAGACGTATCGGATGTGTTCTACCCAGAGAAGACGTGGCGAATATTGCAAACGAATGAAAAATGTTGATGATGAATAACACATACTTTGTTTTATTCAAATTCAAAGATAGAAAGCGCCTAATGAAAAACCCTATAATATGTAGTTTGAAAATTAGACTTTATTTCCGACAGTTGAATAGGAAGATACGTTACTGCATCCAGTCGGTTTCTGTATTTATTTTATGTGTATGCGTGAGCTGAAAATCCAGTCTAGTATCGGTGAGTTGTTGCGAATTGAAGCAGATCTGAAATAGTTTTTTCAGCAATTGCAGGGTATTTAGGTCTCCAACAGAGCGCTGAATCTGTGTTACCCTACTGAGGAACCCCAAGGGTTCCGCGGACAATCATTTAGGAATGTAGGCCTTAGTCTGTTCATTTAATTCAATGCGTCACTGTTTTTGTATGATTGGTCTCAATAACATTTTTTCGAGCATCACCAACACAATTTGTAACCTTTGACGACATGTTACAAAAAATTTTGTTATTTTGCAACGGTGAAAGCATTGCCAAACAATTGGGATTGATGAATCCAACAAAATGGAGAAATATTTTGATGCTTTTTTGAAATCACAAAGTCATCAAAAGTATTCCGAAATGAGTTTTCTCAGATCTTCTGCAGCTCTACTGGTTGATGGAGCAGTAGCTGAAGGATACGTTATCGATCCAATACAGAACGAAGTAGATACTGTTCAAAAAACAAGATCCGTACAAGTGAATAATCATGATTCTCATGCCAGCAATCTAAACGTTTCTACTGATAATAAGAATATCAATTTGGGTGTTCTATTTCTGCGAATATTCTAACAATTTGTTCAAACTTTATCACTTTGGAGTTCGCGGCCAAAGTCTAAAATGGATTATGACTCACCTGACTGGTAGATCACATTCTTTCAAGGTTAGGCTCAGTTCTGGAATATATCATTCTGAAAATCGTTTCATCTTAACAGGTGTTCCCCAAGGTAGTGTCCTGCGTCCTACTCTCTTTCTCTGATTCGTCAAAGACATTTCCAATATTATTCATCAACATTTTACTATACAGTTTCCTAATGAGTTCTTCTTCTTGTGAGGGGTTATCTGACCAGCCTGATATTGCAGTTGCTAATATGCTTGATTACTGTGCCAGAAACGGCCTCGTATCAAATAGCAAAAAATCTAATACCATTGTTTTCTCGCTTAGAGAAATGGACTGCAATATATTGATTAGAGCTGATACTAAACCTATTGTGCCGAAAAAATCAGTCAAATTTTTAGGGTTGAACATTGAATCCAAATTATCCAGGAATTATCATATTGGCCGTATTTCTATTGAATTATCCAAGCATTGTTTCGTTAATTGGAATTTGAGAAATTATGTCCCCAATAATATTTTATTGAGCTACTACTATGCTTATGTTCACTCAAGTCTAAGTATTACTTAGTCTGCTACGGTTACTGCAACAGATTGAATGATCTGTTGATTGCTCAAAAAAAAAATACTAAGAACCATGTGTTTTAAAAAATATAGTGATTCTTGTGAGCAGTTAATCATTGCATTACAAATTTCAACTGTGATAACTGTTTTTTCCCAACACGAAATCATTATTTTTAACGCCTCGACACGCGTTTCGATCATCAAGTGTTCATCTTCAAGAGTTTAATCTTGCTCTTGATGATGATTACTTGATGATCGAAATACTGTCGAGATGTTAAAAATAACGATTTGGTGTTGAGAAATAATGTTCATTACTACATCAAAGGTTCCGAACAGTGCATCACAAGTACTATTCTATTATTTATACGATGTTTTTTTAATTGTTTTATATAATTATCTCCTACGTCTACTGTTTTATCACTGTTCAACTCCAATCTATACTGTGTATGTGACGATTTCTATGCTTGTAAAAAAGTCTTAGGAAAAATAAAGTATTGAATTGTATTCTATTGTAAATCTAGCCATCAACATAAATACTGGATATTGAATTGCAATCAGTCACAAGTTGATACAGATTGGACTGAGTGTATTTCATGTTGAAAGTAACATTGAAAAATATATTTGTCGTAGAGAAAGTATAGTGTTCTACTGTTATTTCCTAATTCCGGAAAAATTAGGGTGTGATATAAAGGTTGCATCAAAATAAGTTTATCTATGTATACATCTGATTCAAATGCTGAACCTAAAACCTCCACTTCAAATAAACGAAAATCCAAATCAAATTAGTTGAATTATCTTAGGCTGATACTGGTTTCCATTACAGATTCAACATGAATTGGTATTCAATTGAATAAACTGAATAAAACTCGGTTTGAACCATTCATCACCTGAAAAACGAAAGAACAAAGCAAATTCATTACCCGCCTTTTTCATGACAAGTTCACATTCCGTAGCATTCTGAATGACAAAGCCGACTCTGTCATCACTCTGTGAATTATATTGCCAACAATGTCATACTGTCAGATGAAAAGGCAATCTGTACTCGTATATAATAAAGTGCGCTATAATAAATACTATAAATCAAAACGAGAATAGCGGTAGCTTGGCATAGGAATCCCTTAAAATTCTGGTAATATATTACTGGTTCCTCGTCAAGTGTAGGTAGGCTTATAGCGTAGACAATTAAGGCAAAAATGTATCGTATGATTATTTTATATTTTTCCTTTGGTGACAGATATATTTCATAAACATGTAGCATATAAAATTTGCAAAGGAACATTATTCTAGCAAAAACTAGATAAATTTATTCAGGTATTTCAGCTCTGAATAAGAGCTAAATTACCGGGTAGGTTTGTTTGAAGGTGATTGACAATGTTTCATGATGAATTTCACTAGTTTGGACTTCAATTGTCTAATATAAAATGATTTGAAATCCCTGAGACACCTAAAAGACAAGAATTAAAAATTAATAGTTGAAAATGAAAATTTTATTAGGCTAAAAACCTGAAAAGAAATAACAGTGAAATACAATACAAGTAAACGAATAGAACAATTGAACAAAAATTAAATAAAAATAAAGAAATGAAAAAAGGAAATAAAATACAAAGTTAAGGGATTTCAAGCCAAGTTAGTTCGCGACGTTTCGATTGTTGGTATCTACAATCGTCTTCAGGTAAAAGTATTCGGGAAGTTATTCAGTATCGGGGGAAGGTATTCGGGAAGGTATTTTGTAGATTTTGATGTCTTGAATCTCGATGTAAATCTCATACTGCTATTTGGTTTCTTAAAAGATGTCGAAAACTGCTATGAATCATCAAGTTATTACAATGAACGCCGTACTCTTTAAGAAAACTGTTGATGAAGAAAACGTAAAATCAACAATGGTCTACACAGAACTATCTGAAGAAGAATTGGAAACTATATGCATATACTTCAGCTAAATATTATTGTTGTGAGATTCATGATAGATTCCCAAATAACTTCATGAAGTAACCAGAAGACCATGAAGACATCCTATTTTTTTTATGCCATTATTGTAAACATTCTAATGTGAATAAAGTTAAACTTATTGAACTTAATATTCCTGATCATCAGTATCAATACAGATCTTCATTGATTGGAGAAAACATATTTTAAACAGCTCAAAAATAAAGATCTGCTTATGATAAAGATACATATTCATGATATTGAATGTTTCATCAAATACCTTGACCATAAAAAAATGTCTATATGATATCACATAACAAAAATCACTACGTTGTTTGGACCTGTAGTCCTTTAAATTCTTGTCAATTTTCAAAGAACAGAAAATGAAAGAAATTGTGCATTAAACAAAAATCTCAAACAAAATCTCTACGAACACATTGCAAATGAATGACCAATAGTTATGATACACTTTTCCTTGTTGTGAAAAACAATATTTTAATATATTTGTTGTAACAAAAACACGCAAAAGAATCGCTCAAACATGGTGAGAAAACAGATTAAACGTTACATGGAATTTTCAATAAAAATAACCTCTATAAAATCGATGAGATCAGATCCAAGACTAATGAAACCCCCTGCATTATATACTTCTCGGAGTAGATCCACACAAAAGCAATCTTCATCTTTCTGGCAAGACATTCCTCTTAAATTGCCAATTTTTTCAATCATTCACCAAAAGTAGACTCGCCTTATTTGAACATAACAAACTGACTTCAATTTGATTGAATAGCTCCAGCTGAACCTCCAAATCGGATCCAGAAAAGTTTTTATCAGTCGAAGTCGTTCAGATTCCATAATCCTCTCTTGATTCTCAAACACGAAAATGAGAATGGAGAGAGCTTATGTTTCAAAGGATGAGTTCCGGCAAAACCAATTCGAATTGAAATCTACGAATTACCCATGAATAGCGATAACATTGAAGGTTTCCCAGCGGATATTTTTCGAACAGACTCAAGTGTTTGCATGTGAGCACACTATCATGATTTTCAGAATATATTATTGAAAGTTTTCATTTTTCAGCTTCCAGAGAGAAGGTTGTTTCTACGAGATATACAAGCGTGAAAATATCGACACATTCAGTCCTATTTCTGATTTTTTTAATGCATTTTATTATTAGGTTAATAATATTGACATTTAAAAATATTCACTTTTTTCAAATGACTCTGAACAGTGGGATTCGACAAATATGTCTATGAAAAAACAACTGATTCCACGATGGACATTGCAAAAGTTTCCTCAATAGCTCGGGAGAAAAATCTTAAATATCTTCTCTTCAGCAGCAGGATATCTCTGAAATCAATCGAGTGATCACCTTTAGGCTTTACTTTGTTAGTTTATTTGAAGGCAATCAATTATATCACAAGTATTTTTTGAATTGATATTGATTTTCAATTTCGTTTTGATGAGATTACATCGAGACCAATTCACATACCTCAATCTTCCAAGATGAATCAGTATTTTTTTTAAGCTAAGAAATTATACAATTACTCATCTCAACGTTTTGGAGACAAAAATCTGCCTCCATCGTTGAAATTGGGAAAATTTTAAGACTATAAGCAGTTTTTCTTCGCTGATCTCTTCATTTTCAAACTTCCACATCCGATGTCAAACGAGTGTTGGAAAATGAAATATGTCAATGTTGTTGATTGTCTTTCGAAACATTCCATGAAGTACAATCTGATTTTATTCGGTTGTCATATTTTTTTCAAGGTGGATAACTAAGTACGTTCCATTTCTAAGGAGCTGTTCGAAATATATTTCTCTTCTTTACAATTATATTTATTTTTTTCATATTCTGGGAGGGTAAAAGTACCTAAAGCTCCTATCTAGCTAACAGTTCTCAAACAGTGAGAATCCAAGGTGTTCACAATCAGTTCTTGACATGCAAACAAGGAGTTCCACAGAGGTTTATACTCGGACCACAGCTTTTTTTTATTTATGCGAATGGCTTGATACAATACCTGAATAGTCTTTTGGAGGTACACATAGTTGCATATGTAGAGGATACAAATGTTCTGGTCACTGATAATAATACAATAGCACTTGCAGGAACAACATAATCCGTATATGAGAAAATAATGAAATGGGCTTATGAAAATCAATCAGCACTAAATATCAGCAAAACAGCATTAGTAGAATTATCAATACAGAACACCACTGACACTCTCAAAATATATAAAGATAGCCAACTAGAGGTGACATCCAACCCGGAAACTAGGTCTAATTCTAAATCATAAGCTCAATTGGAGTCCTCATATTGATTCACTATGTGATAAACTACGAAAGAACTGTTATGCACTGAGATTCTTCTCGAATAATTTTGGAAGAGGGGTTCTCCTGAATCTGTGCCATTGGCTTTCATTTGCGCTATGGAATCTTGAATTGGTGTATGAACTCCTCTGCTGAGAAAGTATTCATTTTACAAAAGCGCGCGGTCAGATTAATTGCCAATTTAGGATGACGACACTCATGCAGAAACTCATTCAAAGAGCTGGTATTACTTACAGTTATTGGTCTATATACATATGATATATGTCTGTACATTCAAAAGAATAGAAAAAACTTAGGGTGATTGAACAAGACCGCCCGTACGCAACTAGACCGTTACTTGATGAACATTCATAGTTATTTCAAAAATTACACCTCACAATCGTGAGGTGTAGTTTTTGAAAATGTATAACAACCTAAATGTTTTTATTAAATGAATATCTGCATTTTCAAAGGGCAATTGGAAAAGTATCCCATTGAAAGAAACTGCTACACCGTTGACCATAAATTATTGATAATAACCTTTATATTTCCAGATTAATATGTGTCATGTATTGTTGTTTAACATATATATTTCACTTAGTTATATAAAGACGTCTTCCTTGCTACTGTATTGAAATGTTTATTGTAATGCCATCATACTGTTCAACAAGCGAAATAAATATTATTATTATTATGATTATTGAAGTACAAACCGAATGAAAAAATTAAGAGTTTCGAAAGTATGTTTATCATCGTTTAATTCAAAGTGAATGTAGTTGTTTAGGAAGGGTTCTTCCTCCTATTTGGTAGCTGTGAAGGGTTCATTTTGAACCAAATTGCTTTCTTCTTTCTTTTTGGAAGTGTTTTTGAATGAAGACTGAGAAATGAGAGCCAAAATGCTTTCATTCAAAAACTAAAAATATCCCTCTTTCAAGTTGATCAAATTCATAAGTGTCATAGAATAAAAACTAATAATTCTATCACACACAAAATTTCAAATAATTCAATTGTTTCACGTGCATGTTTTCTCCCTTTCACTACCCAACGTGAATTTCCAACCCGCGAGTTCAAGCACATTTTTTTCGTAGGTCAACTTTCAGTACCACTAATGAAATTATTCTGAAACTGCTTTTCCACTCTCTTCCGCCTCATAGTTCCCTGAAGTGTTTCACAAAAACTTCGAAAAGGTCCCAACAAGCCACGCAAACTACATTAAAAGTTTATTCCCAGCTTGGGCACACCAAAACTTCGCTAAGAAACAATGAATAAGTTTGAAATACGTCAGTGGTGTTCAGCGTGAGGAAATTGATCGATTATTAGAATTAGGAAAGCAACTTTTCTCAAGACCCTTATAAGTTTGGATTGTGATCAGTGTCATCAGAAAGGAATGGGCTTTTATGTTCTTACCGTCGACATGAATGTGTTTGTTCTTTTATAAGAAGTGTCCTAAATGCCATGAAAATATATAGGTGAATGTTGTAGATGGAAACTCGCAGTAAAGTTTGTGAATTGTGTTACCGGCTTTGACTCATACTGACGCAAATAAATTTACGTTTCAACACCATTATATCGGTTCAAAATCGACCCGCCTTCAACAGTTCAGGAGTGTCCTTCAACTGGAGTGTCTTTCAACAGGAGTGCCCTTTTACAGTTCAGGAGTGTCCTAAATACCATAAAAGTATATAACTGAATGTTGTTGATGGAAGTTCAAAACTAGTTTTGTGAATTGTGTTACCGGCTTCGACTCATATCGACACGAATAAATTTACGTTTTAACGTTTTGAAATATAGTAAATTTCATGAGCCAAGCATTATTGGAGGTTCTGTTTTCATGGTTTTCTGCCATGTTAAGTAAGCTTTCTTTATCTGACTTAGCCATGATATCCAATGATTATAGTTTCTAGTCAAGTAACTATCTTCGATAGTTTTACTTTCGTACAGATATAGAACTATAAAATATTTTTCTTGATTTTCAATTACTAGTTGAAATTTCAACTTTGCTTTGTTGCACAAGTCGACTTGAGTCATAAAACTTCATTTGTGTGTAATTAGTACAAGTTCGAAAATGATATAAACAATATGAAATACCTATATTTTGTATATTTACCAGAAAATCACTGAAAATGATATCCATCATGAAAAATGTTTTAGCAAGTTCTTTATTTATTGAAAAATATTTCTGAAATACTTTCTAATGACAACTTTTTCAAGACAAAACACAATCCGCTACAGTCAAATCCTTAAGGCGTTCTCAGCGCGCTGTCTGTGCAAAAGTAGAGATTCACATTAGATTTGAATCGCTGAAGATTAAATCCATTACGTTATCATACGTTATCAGAAAGTTTATTCCACATAAGAGCAGATCTCCAGATGAAAGAGTTCTCAAACAGTGAAGTTTGAGGTATACTGGGTTGAACCTCAAAATAAGGAGCAGCCACAGTCCGCCGCGTATTTCTGGAATTGAATGTGCCTAGTCACTTGAACACCTCTCGCGAAAGTATCTATAGAAGAGAGACAAATCTCCAACCTTTCTTCGATGGTCCAGTCTATATAGGTTGCACGTGATGTTATCGTCTCCAGCAGGGGGATGGCTCTTTTCTGGATGGAAACCAGCAACTTCAGGGTATGTTTGGGGGCATATCTCCATACGTGAGAACAATACTCTAACTTTCGCAATTCCAGGGACATGATTGTGCCAAGACATATTATTCATTTATATTGTCCATTTCAACCCTCAACAAACTTATCGAAGCAGAAAGCGGAATTGTCTGACTCGATATTATTATATCCCGTTCGGAGACATTTATCTTCTTGGAGAAAACCGATGCCTGGGTTTTTGTGGCATTGATTTGAACCTGGTTACTTTTACTCCAATTCGAAATAACTTCTAGATCCTCATTACGATTTGCAACTTTCTGCTGTCAGTGGAGATGTGCCTTCGTAGCCGATATCCGGGAATCCAAATGGAATGACGAGACAAGTGTGCTGTCTTCAGCAAAGCAATATATTGAATGCTTGGTTTTTTCCAAAACCTCGTTGATATACAGTCAAAAGAGGGTTGATGGCAATACGGATCCCTGGGGAACACCAACGTTGATGGTGAAAGTATTCAAGGTTCTTTCATGAAGCTGAAGAGCCATACACAGAAATTATGACAGTTTTAATTTCATTCTCTCAATTTTCAATACAAGATGGTTTGTCAATGTTGAAAACTACTTCTTTATTCTCTTATTCTTCTGTAGAGAGTTTTCCGTGTTCGGCCAATATGAATGTTGGTTCAAGAAAGTCAACTCATGAGTGGTTTGAAACTCAGAAAACCCAGAGACTGGTTGAGATATGTCACTTCCATAGTATGGAACCATAGGAATACAGAACTAGACACCTTTCTGAAGCACACCAACAGCGTGATACCTTTCATCACCTCCATATTGGAGAAGGAAGTGTCGACAACGAATTGTCATTTTTTGACGTATTGGTGAAGACCAATATTGAGTGAAAAACATCTGTATACCGAAACAGTAAACGATTTGATTTATCTAAAAGTAATAATACTGAGTAGTAATATACAATAGCCGAAATTATATAAAAAAATATCATTCAAGATATTGTAACAATAAAATTGAAAGTATTTAGATTTGTTGTGGAGTAAGGATGAATAATACAAAAAAAATATTTGAAAATGTATGTCAATAAATAAATCACAAGATATGAAGCAAGCGCAACCACCAAATTCAGTAGAGAATGACTTGTGTTGATGTGATGATGGCATGGCTCCAATTGCCACTTATAGACACAAGTGTCTATAAGTAATTATTGTAGTTAGCCTTCAGTTAATTACTATCATAATATGTATTTTTGATATCAATCAATTGATGGGTTGAAATCCTTGATTTTGAAATCAGCCATAATTTCAACTCCTTCTTGAACGAAAATAATAAGTTTTAATTATTTCAATTCAATTGGCAGACCGTTATGTATCTTTTACCTAAGAACCACACTAGATCTCTGTACTATAGTTTTAGTCACACGTGGAATCAAAATGGTAAATTTTTTCGACCTGGTATAGTAGGAGTGGTCTAGAAATATTTTGCTCCGGTTTTTTTTCTGGTTAGCAGCTAATATCCAACAAAATATTGGTTATTTTGTTATTTTCATCAGTTTGGTGAATATTCATTTTTCTTTCATTTATTGGACTGAAACTGATGGAAATTTATACAGCAAATTAAGTATTTCCAATAAGTTATTAGTTGAAACTTGCAAGCTACTATTTGAAATAATTATATGAATATATTAGCAGTGTTTCAATTCCATGGCCCAACATCCGCAACAGTTGTTCCTACTCAGTCTTCATTATCGCATTGTGAATTTTGGTTAGAGCTGAAATCTAGATCAGGGGTTCTCAACCGGTGGTAGCTGTACCACCAGCGGTACGGGGGAACGTTTCAGGTGGTACGCGTGAATGATGTCAGCAACATGCTGTTGATAGCAAACATGACTCAGCTCACGAGTCGTTAGAAAAACAAATTTCCAATAACCCAGTGAACGACCTGACATCTTTTTATTTCTATTACATTGAAATTTATAATTCCTAGGCAACAAAATAATAAAACACTTTAGGAATTTCACCTAGGAATCCCCAGATAGTACAATTGGTAAACAAACGGTGTTTCATTTTTTACCTATGGATATTTAAAAGGATTGTCTTCTTGGCAATACAGGTTCATTTTGGGTGTTGTAATTAATAATTTTGATTTCTTATGAGGAAACTGAACTATGAAACGATTTCTGACGTCCTCCGTTACTTTAAAGGACTAAAAAACCTATATTACCGGCCAGTCGTAAATTCGATGAAATTTACTTACAGTACGGTTTTATAGTGAACCCAGGGACTGAAACCAGTGACATTCCTATTACTCAATGTGTTGTATGTCCTGAAACACTTTCGAACTAATCCATGAAGCCTTCTTTACTGATGCGACACCAAAATACTATGCACCCTGATTTGATTGGTAAGCCCATTGAATTTTTCAAAAGTTAATATGATTTTTTAAAGAAAGAAACCCAATGTCTCACAAAGTTTGTCAATGCTGATACTAACTTGATAAAAGCGCCATACCTTGCTAGTTTCAGATTTGCAAATGATGGAAAGCCTCACACAATAGGAAGACGCTTTTACTGCCGGCCGCTGTAGATATGGTTCAAGCCGTGTTAGGAGAAAGTGCAGCCAAAGAAATTAACAAAAATACCACTATCAAATAACACAGTAAAAAGACGAATTGACTGACTTCAAAACTTCAAGAATGCACTTACTTTGGGACTTCAGGGACCAAACACAACAGCCTTCACAGCCTGTAACAAAATAAACTCCTTCAAGAGAAAGTTGGTCCTGTTTTGTTCACAAAAACAGGTGGAGAATTTATCTGCATTTCCTACTCTATCAAAATGTTTTTAAGAAAATGAAATATCTCCATTGACAGATGTGGTGGCAGATATCATTGTTCATTTGGAAGGCCTTCAAAAAAGTTTCAAGAAGTATTTCTCTGGAGATTATTCAAAAGTGAAGTGGATCAGAAATCCTTTTTCGGAAACCTCACCAAATGAATTGGAACTAAAAGGAAGTTTAATTAACCTTACAGAAGACAGTTCCATGAAGGATTATTTAAAAGAGAAATTTTTAACTAATTTCTGAATCGGATGTAAATACCCTTTGCTCTTCCGGCAAGCTCTGCTATTTTTGATGCCATTAGTTACGAGTTACTTGTGTGAACTCTTGTACATAAAAAATAAATATGAAAGCAAAATAAGTGTTGAAGAGAACTTAAGAGTGAAGATGAGTTCCATTACTCCTAATGTTGATATTTTATTCACAGGCAAACAACAACAAGTTTCGAATTGAAGTGTATGATGATTAATTTTTTGCTGACTTCTTAATAATTTTTTATTTGTATGTTTTTAGACCTATGGGTAATAAAAGAAACTTCATTCACGATACCACTTAGCAATGAAGCCCGAAACAAAGAACGAAAAATCATATACCAAATAGCGAACGAAAACGGATACACCAAAAAGACAATAGATAAACTAGAAAACACAATCAAACAAAAAATACAGAACAAGGATCAAGCAACCCCAACAGACAAAACAACACAACGATGGACAGCATTCACGTACGTAGGATACCAAACCAAAAAACTGACAAACATCTTCAAACCACTGAACATCAACA
>WOGP01000690.1:0-22610 GCA_015342065.1 Leptinotarsa undecemlineata | reverse complement strand
CATTACAAACTGAGTAGAGAAAAGTATAATTTGTATAATTCAGTGTTCATGTAAAATTATTTGTTTCAAAAGAATTTTTTTCTTTCGTGTAATTCAATGTTTATATGAAAGTAGCTGTTTCAGGAGGGCTTTCTTCCAGTTTGTGTCCGAAAGTTGCTTCGTTGCATGATCTACACATTCATGTATAGAGGAGTTACTTATTTTTAAATTGATTACTTCCTTCCTTTCTTTGTAAGATTCCCACATTTTTTTGTATCAAGATGGAGTAGTAGAAAGCCAAAAACTTTTTTTCCCAAAAATTATTTACATCCAAAAATATAACCCCTTCAATTCAAATTAAATAATGCTTTGTTGAATTCTGAAATATAGAGTTTTCCCTAACAATACTAACTCAAATACTAATAATACCAACTAAAATAAAATAAGAACAAATAACTGTTATTTGAAACATATTACTTTGTTTCTAACCTCAAAATTTCAATTGTAACCTTTGAAAACTGTGAGTTTGTATATTACAAGAAGGTAGATCACTTTGACCGTTGTGGAATCGTCTTTGATAATGTCTGCCGCAGGCGAAACGTCAGGTATAAAAACCAGCATACTACGGTTTCTATTTAAAGTAGTTTTTTTTGTGATATTTTCCTAATATTTGTTCAACAGCACTACACATTTTACTTGATGAATGGAAAGCTATACTCAGACAAAATAGAAAAGGACATAGTAAATTTTTATACCAAATAAATTTTTTTTGACACATGTAGAATATCCTAAACTAAAGAGTTTTTATCACCCCTTTAAAGGACGCTAATAACGTTTGGTAATAAACATCCAGTACAGAGAATGAGCTATCACAAAATCCAAACAATTCAGAACTGTCAACTGTTCTTCACAGTCTTGCTAAGAGTATTTTTCAAATGATAATGATTTCCCAAAAATAAATGAAAATGAAACAATTCAATTCAATTTCATAGACCATTTGTTTGCTTCAACAAGAACAAGCAAATCAAGCAATAACGTGAAATTCAAACTGATCAACAGCAGAAATAGTATTACCTGATATTACTACTACGAGGTCCAGGTATCCTAGAAGCAGGTCTTGGAATACCTGTAGGTCGAGGTAATCCACTAGTTCTTGGTGGCTGAGGCTTGATGAAAGTGCTGTCCCCAACAATGTTGACCTTCTCCCTTGGCATTGGAAGAACCTGCAAAATTGAAAAAGAAATAATTCAGTTAATGCTTGAAGAATTCGAAGGTGAATAAGACATCACCATCATTGATAACAGATAGATATCGATACACTTGACTTCAATTCTATGAAAATTCTTTGTGTTCTAGATATTTCTAAACATTCCACATTTTTGTAGTGATTTTAGAAAAATAAGGTGTATATTAATGGGATCAAATTCTGATAAACTTTTTGGTGTCACATGTCACATGAACTTGCTCAGGAAGTTGTTAGTGACTCGGATAACATAAACACATAATATCAAATGGAAAAAACTTGGATTTTAAACTTATACATGAAAAAAAGTTCATAAAAAATGGGGGGGAAAGTGCAATGAGCCCATGAGGCTACTGTATTTTCCGCAGACTTGGAAATAATGGAAAAGTCAGACTACTCCCAGGCAGTGGACAAAAATACAGTGTGCCTTAGTGAATATTAATGAGTAGTTAGAACTGACATATTTAGAGAGAAGCATTATATATCTCCATGAATATATAGTCGACTCATCTCTTAACTTACCTTGCTCAAACAAGTCAACTACCAAGAGTTATTTAAAAACAGAAAGTTCATGTGAATACCCTTAAAATATGAGTGACTTTGCAAATTAAAAATAATTATGTTTTTGGCAACACAACTGGTGAATCACTAGTTGACAAAATTAATATAGCGGTATATTTACCTATTGTTGCCTTACTTATTGACTGGGATGTTATAAAGATGACAAAAAACCTATTCAATTTACATCCACATTATCAATATAATTAACGTGATATGATTTTTAATTGATGCCCCAGAATAGATATTCTTATTAACTGTTATCATAATTATTATTCATAAGAAACTAAATGAGATTATGTGATGATGACAACTTGTAATCATGATTGGCTAAATTGGGGTATCTTGCCATCAATTAGTCTTGGTGAACTTAATGACAGTTCTCCATTTCACAACTTATTCTTTTAAAAAGTCATTTAGAGAAGGTTTCAAATTTACTTTAATATTTGACAGATGTGACCGCTTGGATGTCAAAGAGACATTAGAATGCTCAATTGCTAAATAGCTTATAAAGTATTGTCAAAACAACAGAAAATAGTTTTAGGTATCTGAACATGGTTAACATTATAAATTTATTACCTAAGTCATGCATTTTTTAGACCTTTGATGGATTGTACAAAAAATTTCACAATCCAATCCAAAATTTTTAAAACAGAAGCACTACTTACCTCCACAATTTTGGGTCGAGTTTCGAGAACCTGGGTGACATTGGGATTGGAAGCTTTAGGAAGAACCATTGTGGAGTTCAAGTTTTGATTTATAGGTGGAGGTGCCACCGGCAAATTGGCACTCATAGGCCTCAAACTGGTATATGAACCCTTCAATTTTGGTCCCATCGTTTTCAAGTTTGATGATGGCATCCTAATGCTGCTAGGTCTTTGCAGATTAGACTGGGATCCATGAATATTTGTTTGCATATACTTGAGATTGGAATATGAGTTTCTTACAACACTAGGCACGGTGTGCAAAGGTTTTTGGTCGGCGATGGTGTATGAAGTTCTACGGCTCAGTTTACCTTTAGGAACAACGGGTGGTACAAGATTACCTAGGCTCTTCGTATTCTTTGATGATTGGTTGTCAAGGGATGTTTTTGATACTGACGATCTAACACTCTTGTAGTCATCGTTGGAAGAAAACTCTGAATCAGATTTTTGTTCAATGGTGATGATTGGAGATATAAAATTGCTTTCCCAAATCTTTTTTTTTGTAGCGTTTGGTTTGGGCGTTGACATTACCTGATGTAAGCCTGACGGAGAAAAATAGTAAAAATCAGTAACAAGTTATAAAATTTTTTTAAAATCAATAGAAAAACTGTTGATTCTTCACAATCCAATATTATTTATTGGACCCTCCACAAATTATAGGGAAGGGTGTTGTCGCAAAAGCCAAATCTCCAAAAAAAAATCTAGACAACAAAATGTTACCAAACCTGGGTGGCTGAGCAACTCATATTCAACTAAAACAAAATGTATTTCATATGCATTTGAAATGAGCTAACAAATTTTCAAAGGTGCATTAGATATCAATGACTTTACCCACTTCATCCAAATATAACTTCCAGCACAACTAAGACCATATAAGGAGAGAAACAGAAGGCAACAATCACATTATGATTAATCACAACATTCTGTATGTGAACCAAAAAGATTAGTATTGGCTAATTCCATTATAAGCGGAGCGTTGTATTGTCAGAAGACGGCATACTTTGTGCCTGCCCTGCTACCGACAGAAGGAGATTTCCACCGTTTGGCAAAATTTCACTCGTGGGCATATGAGTTTTAATAAGTGTGAGAGTTGAACAAACCCATTCACTGTAGCCGTAGGGAGTAGTCGCAGACTGACCGCCGATCAGGTCCTGACTAAATTGAGGAAAATGAACAATAGTCTGTCAACCCTGGAGTAAATTACTTTTCACAAGGAAATTCGGGCCCTGATAGCACAACACATACTCTGTGCCTGCACCATTAAGGACTGGATCAGGTTTTCAGCATTTGCTAAGAGTCTCATTTTTGCCAGCTGACCTAAAAGATCACTCCCCAAATGAAGTAATCAGATGTTACGCAGCTAGATTTATTTGGTTGAGTTTGAATAGATGCGGGCGACAATAAACACTCACAGGGTGGAGGGTTGAGTAAATCCACTTACTTTAGTCCTACCTATCTAGTTCTAAAAAAATATACCAATGCTTCGATTCTTCTCAAAAATATCTTCTATAAGGTCTAAATCTATAATATAATACTGGTGACACTTTCGTATTATAGAAATGTAGGCTTTTACAGCTGGCGTCAATGTATTTTGGGTTTTGACGTGGTCTTCTTTGGTTTTAGTCTCCAAACGTTTCGACTGCAACCCCAGCAGTCATCTTTAATGGCTTGATCGAAGTACTCTGCTTGACGTCTCAACTGAAGTTTCAGACACTTCAAAAAGAGTATTTCAGACACGTCAAAAAGAGTACTTCAACCACGCTACTGAAGATGACTGCCGCAGTGATAGTCGAAACGTTTTATAACTGTAGAAAACCAAGCCAAAACCCGGACACCAACCAAAACACTCTCGTATTGACTGGTATCTATAATAGCATTTATTTAATACAAGACATCAATACTCACTGCGTTCTTGCATTTCAACAATAGCATCTACTTCGGCCATATTGAGCATTTTATTGGATCCTCTGCTGCTACTAGACATACTACTACTCAGCCTATCTAAACTGTCTGCTGATCCAATAGAACACCCAAGAGGAGACTGCTTGAGATTTCCGGATTTGTTTGAAGAATTCATGTCCTTGTTAAAAGTTGAATTCAAGTTGTCATTTTCATTGCAATAACTCAACCTATTCAAATCGGTATTTATTTTCAAATCATCAGACAGTTGTTTTTTCATGTCCTCTATGGTATCATTCTTAATCAAAGTGTTTGAAAATGACTCGCTTGTTTTAAAGCTGTTAACACTTGACTCTTCAATAAGAGTTTGCGTAGAGTTCAGAGTGGAATTATCTAGTTGTTGAAAATCTATTGTAGAGTTGAGAACTATTGTTTTGTTTCGATCAGACCTTCTGAAAGTGTTACTTTTCTTGGGAGTACGGCGATATGTTCCGTTCAAATTGTAGCTAGGTTCATTGCTTGGTTCTTTCAAACTGTTTCCTGTACTATCGGTCATATCAATTTGTTCAACATCTGAAACTAGATTCATGAAAGTAAATTAAATGAATGTCAACTCGAAAACTAATATAAAATATGTTTGTCTGAATGCGGTTGACAATGTTTCTTGGTGAACTTTACAGTTTTGGACTCTTATTGTCTAAATTTGCGTTGACAGATTTGAAATGTAAATAAACAGAAATTGAACAGAATTAAAATGAATGAAATTTTAGCTTTTTTAAACTACAAAAAAACTGGACCGAAATATTAGAAAGACAGATAAGAAAAAAAAATGTAAAAAAGGAAAATGACTAAATGTAAGTATAATGGATTATTGTGACCTGAAATGAAAATGAAATAATAAATGGTCTCAATCGTCTCCTGAAGATGCAAATTTGGTTAGCAAAATGAATGTCTAGAGACAGTATTTTTGTTCTGGTGTCAATACAACTTAAAACTTATGGGTGATTCTTGACACTGATCTTAGATTCACTAGTCATGTTAAAAATTTAATAAAAAAAGAAGCTTATATGTCATTGAAACTGTTATATACTGTAATCGTTTTATTTGGAGGCAACCTCTAAAAAGAATGCTCTGATAGTTTGGTACTAAGCCATTTCAACTACTGTGACTTCATATATGGGCCATACTTATATGATTCAGATACAAAGAGAATACAAAAAGTGCAAAATTCTTGTTTGTCGCCTAATTTATGGACTTCGTAAGTATGATTCAATTTCTGAAAACTTTAAAAACTTTCGCTGGCTGAGTATGAAAAAACGTATGATTCATCATTTGGGTTGTTTTGTTCATGAATTAATTACCCTTCCTCATTCTCCCCTTTTTAATACAAAAATATTATACATAGGAACGAATTGACTATGACGCAACATCACACTGCACAGTTTCAGAAATCATTACTTTTTGGTGCTGTAAAACTCTATAATTCATTGCCTGAACAATTGAAGAGATTCAATATCAGGAAATTCAAATACAAATATAAAAATTATATCTATCATAGTCAGTAATGTCAACTTTTGCTCATTGGACAAATTAATAAACAACAGATCAATTAAATTTAATTATTTATCAACTCCCTTCAGAGGGTAATCACAAATTATTATTTTCATTTATGTTTCTTATTTCATGGTACCATCACTGTTAATTGTCTTTTATTTCTGAATGTTCGCGTGCATTATGGAGTGGTGCTTGTTGGTTGAGTTAGAGTAGCTTTGAGCTAGTCTTCGCCAATGAGTACCAGAATCTCCTGTAACTTATTTTCAATTTTAAATGTATCTCTGTATTATTTTTTTTGTATCATCAATAAAGCCGATTTATTATTATTATTATTAAAAAATGTTCTCACTAGAAATATAATTCTACCAGTCATGACATGACATGACTTCCTAGTAGATTAGTAAACAGTAAGTAAAATATAATGAGTAATCACTGTGAACAGTACAATTGAATAATAAAAACTTTTGATGAAAGTTATGACATTTCCATTGAATATTGAAATGCAAAATGTCTCCCAAGAGGTAAAAGTGAAATAAAACTTGAGAAAGTGCTTTTAAATTTGTAAAAATGTATTCATTCATATTCGAAGCTATATAGTTTAGTTGCAGATTTGCAAATTATCCAAGGTGTTCAACATTTATTCTTTTGGTTGACAATATCGCTTATTTCTCCTCTTTGTCAATTTGATAGCCAATGTTAGGTTTTCTCTTGAAAACAACAATACTATTGATGTATAGAATCATAGCTAAATAAAAAAGTTACTCGACATCAAATAAAGCTGATTTGCTAATCTGATTTCAATATCCATCTGTGAAGAGTGTTTAAGTTTTCCAAGTACCTGTGGCTAACAATTATTTGCAAACAATAAAAATTAAAATATGGAAAAATTATTTCAAAAATGTAATAAAAATAAAAAAGAAAAAACAAAACCCAGCTACTTCACAATATTTCGATTTTTAGTATTCACAATCATTTTCAGGTGATAACTGTTAACCAGTAAATTAGCAAAAGTACATTTTTTCAATTTTCCATTTTTTTTCTCATTTCATAACATTATTTCTGTTTTAACCATGTCATATGAATATTTCGGTTGATTTATTTTTAGTATTTCAACAAGATTAATATTTCATTCATTTTAATTGTACTTTTTCTTTGTTAGATTTCGAATCTGTTAACACCTTTTCAGACATTGGAAGTTCGAATCTGAAACATTAATTAATATAAATGAGAAACAATATGTCTCAGAATTGTCCCTTGTGGAACATCTTGTTATATTTTTTAAGGAACCTGCTTTGTCTCCAATAAATCAAATAATATCAACTTACTTGAATAATTCTGAATTTCTAGCGGAAAATTTACTTAAATTTTGTGGTACTGAAATCACAGAGCTTAAAATTTGTTCCAACATTTGAGAGTTCTATGAAAATGCAGGAGCTTTATCTTTTTCAATTCATTAAGTAAATTTGTAGAGGGTATTTAAATCATTCAACTTAGTTCTAAATTGTTTTGAACTGAAATCAAAACTCACCTAGTTCACTGGAATTCTCATATGTTGTGTCCTGAGAAATATCACTCTCCGTCATTTTTAGAGAAACTGTTTTATCCAAATCTTTTGTTGCATTTTTTCTGAACGTCCCATTGAATGACATTTTCTTTAAAAAATTTTCAGGGGTGTCGGAACTGATACTACTACAACTTTCTGTAATAGACTGGAACATTGGAGGTTCGCAATCTTGTAATAAGACAGACTCTGTGAAGTCAGTATCACGGATTTCCCTCAAGACAGGATCATTTTTAATGAAACTACTCTCCATTAGGTTGGCAAACGTTGACGAACACATAGAGTTAACTAAACTAGGTGGCGACATATTTTGGAAAGAGTCAGCTTCTCCAGTTTCTGAAGAAATCTTGTCAAAGTAATAGCTGCTAGAAGGTTGCGACAAGTCAAATTCCACTGGGGTGACTTCCATTTTCTCTTGTATGACAAAACTTTCAGAGAGAGGTCTATTCATGGATTTCCTTTTTATTAGAGATCCGACACTGATTTCGCTACCACTTCCATACATTTCTTCATTGTACTGTTCTATACTGGGACGGGTAAACCTTTTTTTAGGACGAGTAAATGTTCTAGAATCAACCAATTTTTGGGAAACTGCTTGAGAGGTTTTTGGAGCTATATCTAAAAGAAAATCATCATTGATTTCTGATCCTTTGAGCAGCCATTCACCCAAATTGGAAATGTTTTCTTCTTGACTATTTGGCACAGAACACAACCTGAAAGTGAGATAGTAGTGTAGGACACCATTATTAAAAATAATAATTGCCAGTATCAATTGAATCAGTCGTTTGAGAAACCCCACTTTTGAACCAAAAAATGTTTTTGAAACCCTGTCAAAGTATAATAACGAGAGCAGTCTAAGAGATTTACAATGTTTTTTTGAATCACGACAGGTGAGTTACATAGTATGTGTAATTGATGACTTGTTCATTTTGTGGAAATTCATGATCACTTTATTGAAATGAATAACATTTTTGTTTTCCACGAGTTACTCGAAATCAGTCGTAAATATAAAATAACTAGTGGAAATTCGACAAAAGTGTTTTTATTCCTTTCATTAAAGTGAGTATCATAGATTTGTATTATATTATACAAAAAAATGAAAACGAATATCGTTTTTTTGACCAGAGGGATTTCTCAAACGACTGAATCAATTATTGTATTCTAATGGCTATTTCTCACATGAATTTTCTATGCCTAGTACCGACTTGACTTATATTGAATTGTTAGGTTAGGTTGAATTTGTATCTATTATATATTTCTACAAAAAGGGGTTTAATTTTCTGTCTGAATAAATAAATAAAACTTTATCACCAAAAATGGCAAAAAGCTGATGATGTTACAAATGGCTTGAAATTTTTAAGAAGGGTCCATTCGGAAGAAATTTCATGAAATTCCATGAAAAAAATCCGACGGCCTTCAAATCCGAATAAAAATAGTGACACTGGAAATGGTTAATTTACTGGCCTAAATTTTCAATATCAGCGACAAATCTATCTGGCCAATAGAGGAAACTGACAGTTTTTGAGAGATAATTTCTAATTGACAGCACCGGTATTGCGATTTATCAAGAGGCTTAGGTCTGGTAATATTTTTTTGAAAGAATTTTACTAGATGGTAGATATATAATATGACTTTTTCCCTCAAAAGGCGTTCTACAATAAAAGTAATATGCAATTCAAAAACTTTTATTATCCTCAGAAATCTTGAAACAGTTTCTTCATCTCCTGTGGTTGATGAAACCCGTATCGAGAAGAGAATATTCTTGGTGATTGGGAAAAGACCTTGTTTTGAATTACTTATCAAACATAAAAAAGACAGGAAGGAGTACAGAAAATCTCTATCAAATCACAGAAAACAGTAAAATTACTGCCTCACATAACAAATCTAAAATACGGAATAGTATTTTAGATATAACTTTAGTGTTGAAAAATGGAAATAAACAGTTACAAATTGTTTTAGTCAACTATTCATTCAATTTAACAATGAATATAATATAAGAAATGGTAATATAGCATATAGTAATACGACATATAGTAATATTTCTTACATCAGTTAATGGGTCAGAAATACTTAAAATTAGGTATAGGCAGCATACCACCAGCAATATTGAAAATATTGCAATATTTAAATTTCAACAAAAATCAGTACCTACCTAATTAGAAATGGGAATTGACCATTTGAATGGCAAATGGCAGTCAGGGTAGTCGAGGGAGAAAACTTTGACAGATATACTCAAATAATCACTGACAAAACTAGTAAAAAAAGAGTTTTGTGATGAAAATATGACAGGGTCTAGTAATGTAGTCTAGTGTAGTGTAATGACATGACTTTCAAATTTTTACTGGTCTTTTGTAATTTTTCATTTTTCGATTTGTTTCTCATTTGGTTATATCACTATTATTTTGGTGTTCTACTGAAATATTACAATTTTTCATTAGAAGTAGGAATTAGGAGAGATTGAGCATTGAAAATAAATTTGAAAAACTGTCAAGACAAAGAATTTTTAAATTGATTTCAGAAAGTCAAATTCAGATGAACCAAAGGTTCAACACAAATAAAAGTTATAGTGTCAAAGAAATCATCAAAATACTTCTCAGTGTCATGTTATTTCTAGATTGATAACTATCATTTTGTGCTTATTGAATTCGAAATTATAGCTTTCGAGAAGCCACTCTGAACACTTCTTCTGATATTCAGCTTCAGTGCAGAGTGCCTTTTCTACATCTTATTTGTATCACTCCTCTTACTTGTTAATGAAAAAATCTTCATGATAGGTAGAATTGGAACCTCAAGTGCTATAGCTCAGCAAAGCTAAGTGAGTTTATTTAGCTATTATAATTGAATAAACTCACTATTATTTTTTCCACACACCAGAATAATATCTGGACGTATCTATCGCCAACCAAGTTAGCATCATCAGATGAGGAACAGTCTTAGCCAAAAAAATTGCTTCTGGTGTGGGAGAAGTGTTTTCATTAGAACAAATTTCAATTCCTTATTTTATGCTACTTACCAAGATTCATCATTTCCAAAGTTAATTTGGTCAACTTCTATGATATCAACATCATGTTCAGCAACGAAAAAGGAGGTATTGGGAGAACCTGATCTGCTAGAACTCTTCAAAAACTGTAGATGGTTCGACGAATTTTCATTGACATCTTGTTCAACAAGAAAAAAGGAAGTATTTGGACAAGACGACTTGCTACAACTCTTCAAAAACTGTAGATGGTTTGGCGAATTTTGATTACCAGTTGACAAATCCATTTTGCCAAAAATGTTTCCAAAACAATCCTCTATCAACACCTTTGTTTGATATTGTTATATAAAAATCATTCACATACCATTTACGAAAATAGTAGTTGAACTTACAACTAGTTTCTAAAGTGTGAAAAAATGATAACAAATTAGGAACGTTAAAATTGATTCACTGGAATATTTTACCAGTACTTCATGTCCATTGCACTTTCTACTATTTCCAAGTGTTCAGTGTCTCCAACTGTATACAGTTTATGAAAATAACTGGACATTTATCGTTATTGCAGTGACTAGTCGCACGTCCGACCATCGCAAGATCGCAAGATAATATGACAAAAAACACTAAATTTATAATTTATGCCTTTTGACAACTTCAACACACAGCTTTACCACAACATATTACATGGTCTAAATTCACAAAAACCAATGATGAGCTCGGTAGCGAAGTACAGGCTTTTACAATAATGCCCTACTCAAAATTATAATTTCCTGATTGATTCGGCAGTTACTTGATGAAGATTCATAGTAATTTCTTAAACTACACCTCACAATTTGATCTCCACAAACTTTATTTGAAAAATATATCACGACATGTTTCGCTAACACAGTAGCGTCATCAATAGTGATTTAACAGTTGATACAGTGATTTGACTGTTGATAAAGTTACTGTGTTAGCGAAATATGTTGTGATATATTTTTCAAATGAAGTTTTTGGATATCAAATCGTGAGGTGTAGTTTATGAAAATATTCATATGACATTTAATTGGAAGTCATCATATACAATTGTTATTTCAATGCTGTAATCTGAAATCGAGGAAACTGAAATTTTACCCATGATTGGTGTTGGCGATATAATGCGGATACGTCAAATGATATACAGATTATTCGACGAAACCAGGAAACGACGGAAATAAGAAAATGAGACTTTTGCTAAAATACCATCATACATAAAATGACTGAGAACGACTTCAATTGAAGAAAAAAACATTGGCAAGGTTTTATTTTCAGACAAGATGGCATTCAATTTCAACACATAGATATGTTAATTATCAAAACCTGATTAAACGACGCGACGACAAAAGGTCAATGTGTGAGCTGGTTTTGTACGAAATACACCTATTTGACCATATTTTCATAAAAGTCTAACAAGAGCATTGTGTATCTTCAACATAAAACCTCCTTATTAAATTTTCAAAATATAGGGCAATTATAAACACATATATGTTCTATTTACTGGAGGCTTAGTATTGAATAACAAGAATTGAATTGATATTTTCCATTCTCTACCGTAACCCACAAGGGTTCATTGTGGCCTAATGATATTGTTAGTTGGTAACTCAATTAGGAAAGATAACGAAAACAAAAAGTTGAACGGAATAAACACCTACATACTTCACGTTATACGATGTACTTCTCTTGAAATTAGTAATGATATTGATTCTTCAAAGCCAATATAGCAATATGATTCGAAATCATTGCATCCTTTATTCTCAAAATGTAGATTGTTCAAACTCTAAAATCCAATTACAATATTGAACAGAAAAAAATACGTCAGAGAATAATTGCGTAACTGTATCTAATCTCCAAGGTGATGAAGATAACTATCAACGTTGACGTCATTACAAAACGAATGCACCTTATCTCGAGTGACAAATCCAAATCTGTTTCAGTAATCTAATCGAAATGAAATGGCTGTGAGGTATGTTCTTTGTTTTTTTTTCCTTTCGAACCACAAACAATGAGCAGTAACAACGACATTCTGCAATTTTATTAAACTAACAATATCGATTAGTTCGGTTGAAACCAGAAATGCATCAGATGATAGATGAAAATTTACTGAATATGAGAAAGTCATAAAAGAGGAGGAAAAGAAAATAAGAGAAGATATCATAAATAAAAACTTGCCCGGCTTTTATAAGAAAATAGTGAAAAGTTAAATATATTAGAAGAGTAACAAGACATATTAGAACAGAAATATTATATTTTGGATGAAAAATCACGAAATGTGAATGTGCCAGAATCAGAGCCGCTTCTTCAGTTTGTTATAGTTAGTGTCAAATGCAGGACTCGATAAAGTATAAGCCTAACCTCTCTATGGCCTAGATCGATTACCACAAGGCATTTGATACAACATCGCATGAGCTCATCTTGCATTATCTCATCTTGCATTTGCTCAGATGCCTTGCGGTAGGGTGGGTCACTTTTCGAAGGGGTGTATTTCAGGGCGATTCCTTAAGTCCCCTTCTCTTCTGTATCTCACTATTGTCATTATCATTGCGCTCAGAAATACTAGAGGGTATAACTGTGGCACCCCGGGAAACCGAAGGCACAAGATCACCCATTTGTTTTATATGGATGATCTTGAACTTCATGCCTCTGGAGATAAGGTTCTCCATCAGTCCTTGAGGTTCATGTAAAAATACACGCATGCAATCGGTATGAAATTCTGGACAGACAAATGTGCAATTATCCATCTCAAAAGAGGACGAAAAGAATATGCAGCTTTTATATGGAAGCATTCTACACCATTTGGATACCGGAGAGACATATACCTACCTAGGGGTGAAAAAAGCCACTCACATGGGGTAACAGCAGTGAAGAACTTCCTTCGCGGCATGTATCAGCACAAACTCCGACATATCCTGGTCATCGAAACTTTCGTGGAAAAACAAAGTTGCCGTAACAAACATGCATGCCTCTACTCGTTTGGAGTAGTGGAGAGGACTCGGAAAAGCTGTATCAATTTGACGTAAGACTCGCGAAATGATGCATGTCTTAAGGAGTTCGAATCCCAAATCGTTCTTTCCACAGTTCGTTGACAGAATTGAACTGGATGTAGCTTGTAAAGTCATCAGGAGATCGAATACCTTTCTCTGCATGGTCCGCGACTATGAGAGGGCAGGAATTGGAGCATTTCCCTCTTTAGGGCAGCTGCCCGAGCAGCTGATAAACTCGGTGTTTGCGACACTGAAAGAGGTGATCACAACTCTGTCACAGAGTTGGGACCCAATCAGGAAAAAGCTCATATGAAAGCCGCAGAGATCACCTCACTTCTGCGAAATCACAAGGCGCCTTCTTCAATAAAATTGAAGACCTTGGCTCATCCAAGCGCCTGACTTTCGCTTTTCTCAGGTCGAGTGGGCTGAAATCGAAAACTGAGGGGTTCATCCTGGCTTGCCAAGATGGTGTCTTCAACACCTTAGTCTACCGCAATCGCGTGATGGATATAGAGGTTCCTGACACAAGGTGCAGGGCCTACCGCGACGCATCCGAAACCCTAATGCACTTGCTGCCTACCGTATGCGGTCTCGGCCAATATCCATCGTCATAACGCGGCCCTAAGAGTGCTATTTACCGGCACTCCTAAGGTATTGACGAGATCCTGGTGTTGCCCTATGCTCCGGGGGATATTGAATCCATTATGGGGAACGGGAAGTGTCGAATTTATTGGAACTATTCATTCCCCACCCTCAGGTTCATACAAGGTAATAATCCTGATGTAGTCATTGTCGATCACCAGTTTGTCGTGGAGTTTTCAGCTCCTGATAAGACGCGTATTGTTCAAAAAGAGGGGGAATATTGGATGCAATATCGAGATTTTCTCTTTGAATTCCGCAGACTTTATCCAGACCACTCTGTCAAAATGGTTGTCTGAATATTAGAGTTCATGGTGGAATGATTTCCTCTACTCTGTAATCTTAATGATACCGGCTTGTCGCACTAAGGCAGACGGACAGATTTCATTCTTGGCTCACTATGCTTGCTCAGGGCTCAGACCCAATTATCACTTACCCCACGGTGTGGGGAGTGGTCATTGGTATGCTGGCGCGCCCTCCCGAATGTATCGGGGTTCGGGGGATAGGGCCTTACCAGCGCTTACTACGATAAAAAATAGTGATAATAATAAAACTGGACAAGTTTTTATGATTTTTGTTGTTTTGGCTTTTGTCCCAATCGGGAATAAGATAATAGGTGTTAAAATATTATATTTCATTTGAAAAAAAAAAAAATAGTAGTAATAACAAGAGAAAACTCAAGAACGTCTGGACCAACTTTTATGATTTTTGTGTGTTCGGATGGATTTATCTCCGTTGGAAATAGGATAATAGGTATTGAAATATGATAATCCATCAACAATAATAATAATAATAACAATATAAGAACTGAAGACCCATTTCCATGAATTTTGTCTATTTGGATTTGTCTTTGTTGGAAATCGGATAATATGTGATGAAATATGGTATTTCATCAATGAAAACAATAGTAATATTAATATCGAAAGAACTTAAGAACGACTAGAACATTTTTATGAATTTTGAGTTTTTCGATTTGTCTTCGTCGTGGATATTGAAATATGAAATTCCATCACTATAAATGATAATGATAAGAGAGGCAAATTATCAGTTATAATATTGGCGTGTTAGCATAAAACGTAACTTTTTTTGTTGTCATAACAAAACGCAAGTGACAGTTCACGTTATGTTGTCTATGTCTATGGTTTGTTTTGAAGTATCGCAGAGTTGATCGCTTATGTGTTTGTTTTTACGCAAGAATGATTAAAATATAAATCTTTCAGTGACGGTATTATTATTAAAAATGCTGAGGACAAGAAGATCTGATCTTTTCCAACAAGGCAGTAATGCAATTAGGATTCAAAACATTGTGAATGTCTCATTGTTGGTGAAAAATTAGAAGAACGCGATATAGTGCATACACGTCGCGATGCTAGGTGATTGCAAGAAATATTCTTATAAGGTAAATAAAAAAAAAACTCAACTATACGTGGCATGCTTTATTCTTTCTTGCGCCTGATAACAAAATGAAAAATGTCGTATATTACATGCAATTTCCAATTAGATTGACATTTGCAATAACTAATAATAACTCCTAAGGCCAAACAGACCTGTTCTCAAATGGGTAAATCATCCAGTTTGTTTGTGTTGGCTGAACATAAACTAACGAAAAATTTTGTACACACTATAGCATTAAGAGGTTAATCTAATTTGTAAGTGTTATTGTTCTGATAGGAATAATTCATGTGGCAAAACAACGTTTGCCGGGTCAGCTAGTCTTGAATGAAAATGGATCAGTATTTGCGAGACTTTGACTTTCCGAAATATAAAACCACCGAGATAAATGGTGATAATGAATAAGATTTAGTTTTGAAAACAAATATGGCATCTAACTTTTCCATATTTCGAGCTAACATTAGGAGTATTATGGAACAATTTCTATAGTATTAGAAAAACTTCAATATAAATTTCAATAAATTGAAAAGGTATATTTTTAGGTGAGAATATATTTTTGGGATGGAAAGGTTTCTCTCAAGATAGAGAACTAGAAAACCGAAACCATGAATTTGTTATTAATATATTTACAGAGACCACACAAAAATATATTCAAGCTACCAGGATATGATACCGTTGACAATGCAGGGCAATATAACCATATCTACGGAGTAGTTGTCTTTGTGAAAAATAATTTGATATTTGAGAGTCACGTGAAAATCTTATAAAATACAAATCTCTTGGGTGTTATAATCAGCAAGAAAGGTGAAAAAAAAATTATTCTTTCAGAGAGTTCAAATCATATCATATTATACAATGGATGTCCGAACTAATAAAATTCATCATGAAACATTGTCAACCACCTTCAAACAAACTTAGTGACATGACATGTAAGTCATTCTTATAGATTTTTTCAAATTTTTATAAAAAAAACTTTCATACTTGATCTATATCTATCTATTTTTGTATAGAGCTTTTTCAATATTTTCACTTGATACCATTAATACTGTGCATAATTTACAAAAAATGGTTTCTCTGTATCACAAATGAAGATCGGTCATCACTATATACAAAATAACACAGGAATGATTTTCCGTGTTTCACAGTGACATTATCGAAATAACTGACATTTTCTTATTTCTCTCTTGTATTGCTTTCTTCTCTTCACTGGATACAGAATCCCAAGGCTGAATATCTGCAGTTCCATAGAATAAGTAGAATATGTTTGGAATCAATAACATCACTGCTGCGACCGTAAAAATGATCCTCCACTCAGAAATGTCACTCTGAAAGAAAATTAAGTTGAAATTTGAAATCAAATATTGATGAAAACATTTAATATTTTTTTTCAAATGCTGATCAATGTGTCATTGTCGATTGGAAATGTTACATGAAAGTATTTATAAAACACGACCAAATCTCTAAACTTTTCTTTTTCTGTTTTAGAGTTCACGATCATAGGAAATAGATTTTGACTCACTTATAGTATCATACTATCAACTTCCTTAAAGACAAGGATGGTCGTAGCGTACTATTAATATGATCCGCTCCGGATAAGAGGGAGGCAAGATCACGTCAATAGTAAAATGGGGTGAATGCGGGTAAATTGGTACTACATTGCATAAATAACTCATGAGAAATTGATGAGATACTTCACTGGCACTAGACTATTATGAATTAATTATCTATTATGTTAGGTGCAATACTCAAATAATGCAATAATATAAAGTAATTCTTGTGCCAGTAGCCGAGTTATCGTTAGATGTACCAGATCCTATTCCTTGGGTAAAGGATCCATCAAGATACCTAAACAACTAGTACCTGTGACAGGTATATCCACCCAGAAGTAGTCGGCCGACAATAACAGTGCTACCAACCCACATAAGGATCTTTGGACAAACTATCTCACGTCATATAACTATCTATCGAAATGACAAGGCAAACTTTTCTCAACTCAAAAAACCCACTCCATACAAATCCTTCTCTTACCTTCTCGGGTTCTTCACTCGAACGAAAGAGTCCACTTTACGATCTACCGTCTATCAACCATACTATCCCCACTGCAATACCCCCAATAATATATAACATTAAAGACATTCCCGATGATTTGGAAAACCAAAGGGCCCTATATAACCTTCTGAAAACGAAAGAGTTCATCCGAGATCAAATGGTTGAGCTGAAAGTGAACTATAACAGGACAGTCCTCCTAAAAACCACCAATATTTTCAAAACTCCTGATAACTTACCAAAACTTCTTTGTGACCGTACTGGCTACACATCATTCAAAGTAATAGACCTCCGACCTTCAAATAACATACCTACCGCATTAAAAGCTTCCCGCCTTGTCGAGTACACCTGGATATAACAATAAAACAAATAGGCACTTTCTTGGAAAATGGAATATTACTTCCATGAACCAACACCCCTTATTCGTATAATCATAAACGACAAGTACCAATATATCAGTTTTTTACCACACGGTGTAAACATTTAGGGTCGCACTCACAAGTGGAAATCTTCAAATGTCAACCCACTTTCACCTATCCCGAAATACTGCAAAATTAAATATCCACACTACAGGTCCACAAAAAACACATCCTCTATCCTACCCTCCTGAAACTAGATTGCTTGGCAATCAACCATCTCTCAAACTCCAAAAATATTACGATTATAACCTATTACAATAATTCAGCACAGACTCGTTCCAGAGAAATAATCGAATACTCAGATTTTCTGCCCAAAGCCTTTCTACATGGAGACTTTCTTCAGACACATCCAATTCGGAGACATAAACTCCAACGCTAACAGTCAACACCTTTCCAACCTTCTGCTTGACCACAACATCTACAGAATACTTTGTCAGAAACCGACGTTTTTGAGTACCGGTGGGCTTCGATCATTGACCACATCATATGGTCTGAGAACCTAGTGGAACTGGTTGATGGCAGAGCTTACTTTGGGGAAATGATAGCATCAAATCACCTCCCGCTCCTCGTCAAAACCATCCTCATCTTTCAAATCCCAACAACCACTGAATTCCACATCCTACAAAAACCATAGATTAACAGATGTTTAACGATACCAGCCCGTTATCAGCCAGAAACTCTCACTCCTATACAATCATTTCCTCAACCAGCCTAGACAAATCGACACAATACAACAAATTATCACCAATTCTGACGACGTAACCATCCCAATCACTACAAGATGAATTAATTAGCCCCCACTTCCTATGTACCGAATGTCCTTATCAAAACCAAACGTAAACTCTACAGAAAAATTCGAAAATATCTCCTTATCAACCTATTCATATTGACTATAGGACTATAGGAACGGAATAAATCCAAAGTCCTAGCCGGACAAAAACGGAAAACAATCAGTCGCCCAGTGATTGACGGCAACATAATTTCCAATCCATCCGACAAAGCAGAAGCTTTTCGCGAAGCCCTGAACTGTACATACGAACTACCGACTGACGTACACTTCGACAACCGACACTCACACCACATACAACACCAAATTTCTACTCATCTAGGCAGACCTAACTGTCCTCTAAGATCCCCATTCAGCGAGGAAAACATCATCCAAGTTACCCACCAAGGTAGAAATACCGCTTCTGGTCCTGACTCGCCAAATCACCGAGTACTGGAAAGCTAACTCGAGACTTCACTGCTTTTTCTTGAAGTATGCATCCTAGATGCATTCTTAACACTTGCATACTTTACAACCGCTTAGAAAGAGGCTAATACTATCCTGATCCCCAAACCACAAAAAGACCATACCAAACTCGATTCCTATAAACCCATCATTCTGCTCAGCTGTTTCGGAAAACTCCTTGAAAGACTTATGAATAACCGATTAGACGAATTTCTACACGACGAAATTATCCCCTTCACAAACATGGTTTCAGACTTGAACAATCCATCTAAAAGGCACTAGTCCATACACATATTTTTTAAAGTATAAACTCTTCTTTTGGTACAGTCGCCATAATCCTTGACATCCAGGAAGCTTACCACAAAGTCTGGCACGCGGGCCTGATCTGGAAGGTTATACAACTTTCTTCACATTTCAACAAACTAGTAGCCTCTTATCTCACTAGTCAATAAATCCGCGATAAATCGATAAAGCCTTTTTCTCTTCCCTCACCTTCAAATCCCTTCCCTATTCTTAATTTATGTTCACGATGCCCTCTTCACTCAAAAAATACTACTATATGCCGATGACACAATCCTATACCTCCGCCCCTTACACCCGCATCTCACAAACATAATCCCAAACAATGATAAGCCACTTCGAGCACTGGTGTAATGAGTGGCGTGTCAAAACAAACCCCTTTAAAATCCAAACCTTCCTATTCAGAAATCGTAATACTATTACTCGCCCCAGCCTAAGTAATAACAACTTGCACCTTAGACTGTTGGGAGAGAACATTCAACTTCAGGACTTGGTGTCCTACTTGGACGTTACTTTCACGAGTACCCATAAGTGGGAGACCGACCTTAGAGAAATTCTGGACAAAGTCCGGAAACGAGCTCCTAAAAGCTCTGAGAGGCAAGCTCGGTAGATGACTGTTTTACACACGTACAAAATGTCATAAGACTGATCCTAGATTTTGAAGCCACGATCTACTGCACGCTCTCCCAGAGACGAACCCACCACATACTATCAACCCAAAGACGAATCCTACGAAACATCCATAACCTCCCAAGTTTTATATAATCGAATAAATATTATTCCAATCAACTTGAGATTTCAGGAATTACAAGCCATAAGAAGCAACAACACCGCTGCCATCAGCACCCTCACCACCCTTCAGACGCCATGTGGAGGCTCCAGAAAGATACCAACAAAGAAGCTCCCGTTCCACCCAGCCAAACTCTTGGGAGTAGTAGAAGACGCCACGGAACAAATTCCGGACATGCTAGAGGAGTACCCACTGGCGATCAGATAGAGGACAGCGCAGCCATACTTCCATACTTCCCCCGGCCCAAAAAAAACACGATCCCTCGAGAATGACCACCGCTATCGACCATGACACTCTAACCAATAATGGAACTACTAACTCCGATAATTCAAATTTAAATTATTTGTACAGAAACATATCCCTGAAGCGGCATAACCCTATAACAGGGTCCCTCTTATATTATTATATTTGTAACATATACTGTTGAAACCACAAATTAATAAAAATTTCTCTCACTCACACTCTCCCCTTCTCAAAATAGGATTTATGGATACAGAATACCGTGTAATGCGCACTGTGAGTGATTTCACTGAATTTCAACACTGCATAAAAATGATTACGAGTAGTGACAACATGGTACATCAAACAACGTGGTCACAATAATGTATATAATCACTTATGTCTCAACCTTCCAGAGAAGAGGCGATGTTGGTAGATTCTGGTATGAGGAGAAATCGATACCAGAGGGGATCGAAGGTTACCAATGTCCACAGAATGTACACCTCAACGTAGTTTTCAACTGATATATGAGACTGTCACAGTCTTGGAGTTGCCCATCATCAGATATCTTAACCAGATTTCTTGTGCTCATCCTCAGTTACTCAGTACAGTAGGAGATTTGCCTCCCTCCACCACTATGACGTATTAATAGCTTTTTTTGTTGTTGTTTAGTGAAGTCAAGGCGATGTGAACTTGAAGTGTCTGCTGCATGGATCGTTCAGAATTTTTTTTCATATTAAATTTTGTGTGTGTATGTATGTGTGTGTGTGTGTGTGTGTGCGTGTCTGTGTGTGTGAGAATGCATGGTACAGTGTTTCATCATGTGCTTGTCTATGTACAAACATACATCTGCATACTTCGAAGGTACGGTAGGAGAGCGAGATGTTCACTCCACAACGTATGGCTGAGTAATGCGTAATCATCGGTGTTCCCTCACCTCTCTCGATGCGGTGAAGGCTATGACGTAACGCATCGGTTTCGATGGTGACGCGCAGACGGCGAGGACTGTGGTATTTGAGAAGCAGGCGAGTGTTGGTTATGTCAGTTTACATCGAGTGAGTTAGTGAGAACATATCATAGGAAATGTATTCTTGTGGCTGAGGTAAATATTTTACTCGTAGTGATAACCTTCGTCGTCATCAGCTCCAGTGTTGCCAAGGAGGTCCGTCAGTGAAACGCGTGAGATGAGATGACGCTGCAACGCTTATGTACACATGTAATAGTTGTAATATGACCATTCCATTGACTCAAGTGAATTCTCAAAATAGAAGTCTGCAACATAAGAATAATGCATGTGTACAATTCAGTGATGGTGGTCAAATTATATAGAGTGCCTTCAAGCGTCGGATTGCTACATAGAGGGTGCAAAGTTCCATTGTTTCCACCGATTACATGTTATTCTTCAATGAAATCAGGCAGAAGGTTATCGAATTATTGGAATTGGCCATCAGGGTCCATAAAATCATCAAAGTGAATATGGAAGTATTTGGGAGTTATATTCTGCAAGAACTGAAGGAAACCAAATCATTCAACTCTCAGAATAGAACTGTTGACCAATCTAATGATTTGAATTCCTTATTTTATGGATTTCAAAATGGAATTATCGCTCAAACTACAGAATTCCAGGACCGTGATTCAGTTAAGCATTTTTACCAAGTTTTAATTGGATGTATCAGTAATTTCGATTTGTCTTTGAAGTTGGACTTGTGAAACAATCATGTTTCTGGAGGTGAACATTAATAAATACAGCCCGCTCAGTGGATGTTCATATGTGAAGCTATCTGATGAATGTATCAAGCATAGGAACGCCGTGGTTAATGTTCGGAATGAAGATCAGCACTGTTTTGCATAAGCTATCATTTCAGCACTACATGCTGCAATCGATAGAAGGTCAGAAGTTTCATCATATCCACATTTCAATACTGTCATAGAAGTAACAGGTATGAATTTTCCAGTGAATTTGAAGGATATTGTGAAATTAGAGAACAAGAATGATATTTCAGTTAATGTGTACGGTTCAGAAAGTAAATTCGAGAAGGGTAAAATAATGAGATAATTGGACCATTACGTTACTCTCAGAGAAGACTTAGGAGACATGTCAAT
>WOGP01000689.1:0-22615 GCA_015342065.1 Leptinotarsa undecemlineata | reverse complement strand
GGCGAGTATTGGCCTACACCTGCCGATATAAAGGAGATGTCTCCCAGTGACCTGTCCACCTTCCTGGAAAGGACATGATGGACGATGGTCTAGGAGGACAAATCTTTGGGAGGATGTACAATGTGACCCATGAATAGAAAGCATTCGTCAGAAGTTTTTTACGTTATGTATTTTCGTGATTTTGAATTAGCATTTGAATAAAACTAATAAGTTAGTCACAGTTGAATCCTGCAAAACGAACCCCCTCAAAAAGCCTCATTAACAACATATTGTAAATTGTAAAATATTTTTCCTGAACTGAATTTCACTTCTGGATTTTCTGTACATTCTTTGTTTCAATTTCAGAAAAATTATGAAGTAGATGCAGGAGATATTCACATAATTGGACATTCTCTCGGGGCGCATACAGCAGGTTATGCAGGCTCTCTAGTACGGGGGCTAGGACGAATAACTGGTTTAGATCCAGCAGAGCCATACTTTCAGGTGAGATATTGTAATAGTGTACTCTTTGAAACTACATTATTGTTGAAGTAATCATTAGTCAAAACTGTCGTAAGCTGAATCCAAACATTCGACTCATGACCCAGGCGAATACCACCTAGCAATTATATTGTTCTATGATATTGGATTCACGATACACGATTTCGAGTTCTAGTGTCAATAAGTTACCTGTAAGCAACGAAATATACAGAAGGGTTGAAAACTTTAATCATTGAGTTTTTGTTCTCGTAAATTAGGTTTTCAAAAGAAAAGTTGTCATACCCATTAGCTGAAATAAAAAATCGATTTGAAAGGAATAATAATGGGGTTGTAATTGTAAATTATATCACTTTTAACATAGGTATAGAACAAATACTCGGTGAAGATTGAAAATCCCAAATAATTTCAATATTTTGTGGTCTGTTGTACATTTGTATATTTCCAAAGTTATGGTTAACGAAAAATATTTTCAAACTGTTGGAATAACTGAGGCAAAATTTCATTCTAAATTACAAACAATAGAATACTCATAAAATTTAAAAGGTACTATTTTCAGGAGAGATTAGCTTTTTGTCCTCGTTTCCATCATTGAACAAAAAATTAGGAAACTTCTAAAGAAAATATAAGCAAAACTACCTAAAAAAATCTTTATGCAGAAATATTCCATCACGTTTGTACTTAAAACATCGAACTGAAACAGATATAATTCACAGGAATACTACAAATTATGATTTATGTGAATGGTATCAATTCACTTAC
This sequence comes from Leptinotarsa undecemlineata, assembly GCA_015342065.1. NCBI lineage: Eukaryota > Metazoa > Arthropoda > Insecta > Coleoptera > Chrysomelidae > Leptinotarsa > Leptinotarsa undecemlineata. The sequence continues at coordinate 21,376 of WOGP01000689.1, read as the reverse complement.
AAGGAATACTACCATCTCCAATTGTGTACTTCAAAGTTCAGGGATAAAACACTTTTTTCATCACCTCATCAGCGCTATTTTGGATATCATTACAAGACCAAGTAATAATTTCTTCCATAACTTTACGACTTTATGTCAATAGAGAAGTCTGCTCTTGTCACGATGACGCTCATTTAATCCTAGCCATAGGAATTTCAATTGAATTGAAAAGGGAATATTTTCAGGAAAGATCACTTTCTTGGAAAAACTGTCTTTTTGCTTTCTATTTCTCCATTATTAATCAAAAAGTGTGGGAAACTTCCAAAGAATAGCAGACAAATTAAAATATAATTTCTTTATAAAGAGATGGAGTGCATATAAGAAAATTTATTTGAAAAAAAAACCTTTAAGAAGGCCAGAAATCTTTTTTCGAAAATACTCATAAAATAGTTGCAATAATGACATCACTGTTAGATTTCAGTCAACTAATTCAACCAAGTATTGAAATATTTGGAGAACTCCAAAAAACACTGTCGAACGAAATATTCGTTTTAGATTCTCATAACCACTTTCTTGCTAAAGGAAAATCCCACTAGTTTAGGTAGTCTCCAAAAGAAAGTCTTTCTATGATATGTATCAGCACAAACACCTACAGGTCTATCCATTTGACTCATTGGAAACAAATATTTTAATATTATCCTAACTACCTTAGTTATATGTGTACTTTCTAATTGGTTGAATATAATAGTTTTAGATGGAACATGTAGGGACATATGCCTTTGCCAAACTATGAAATATTCCAACAATTCTATTGAAATTAAATGTATACATACATAGCCTAACATAGCTGTAGGCATTCAAAACAACAATTGGAAAATTTAAAAATTTAAGTCATTTATTTTTTCTGGGTGAATCGACACCTATTTTTGTAACTATATAATAAGTACTATCATTATAGTTTCATGAAATAAAACCAGTTTTCATTACAGTGGTTGCTTTGTATTTTTTATTATACAGGGCATGCCTCCACAAGTGAGACTGGATCCCAGTGATGCAGAGCTAGTGGATGTCATCCATACAGATGGGAAGGGAATAATTTTTCTTGGTGAGTTATGTTTTCTCATTTCGAAAAAAAAACAGCAGTGTTGAGAAATTACAACTTTATACAATCTAGGTATTCCTACGGAGACAAATGGTTCATATAAACATGTTTTTCATTCAATAGCAGTGAAATTGCTGTTACCGAATTCAGTTGCATGAATTTAACCCGAACTATTGCAAGTTAAATAAAATACCAATACTAGGTTACATTTGCTGAAAAATTCGAACTTAAGTTTTGGTATTATATTGGAAATAGTTTTTACATAATTTCATGTTAGAGAGAGGTAGCTTACTATAGAAATATGTTTTTAATGCACTTTTTTTTAATTTTCAACAAACGCTACTCCGATTAGCGGTATCATCATTTGGACTAGAGTAACAAAAATACTAATTCTACGGTACAGTTAACAGGTATGGTGAATATTTTTATATATTGAACCCTGAAAATCATCACAGATATAACCATAAGGGCATGTTTTGTTCCAAATACTGATGGAAAATTGAATGTTTATTTTTCGTTCGAGACAATTTCCTCAATATAATTGGAAAACAAAGGTTTACTTCAAATGGATTATGTTCATTTGCTATAATAATCAGTACTAAGAAACTGGTTTTTTGCAGTAAATGAAATAGTCATCTGTTCTCTAAATTCCATACTCTGGTCTATAAATTCTACACTTTACATCATATCAAGGAATCAAAAATGTTTCATTCCACAGTATCGTATCGATTTATACCCAATATTTCTCTTTGAAGTTTACATTTCGATCCACTTTTTCAATTTATAATTTGTTTTCACAGTTTATGGTGCAAAATTTGCTGCATTATGGTAATGTTATATTTTGTTCATTTCATGATATAGGTACTTGATGACAAATAAACATTCTACATTCTTCAATTCTGTAAGAAACATCCAAAATCAATTTATTCTCGGGTACATCAACGAGATAAAGTCATGAAATCACCAATTATTATTGCCATTTTTAACAAAAATACCGCTCCTATTAGGTCGTATCAATTATACCAGTGGTTTTCACCAACCGTGACGATTTTCTTGCATATTTTTTCTTATTATGTCGAGTATTCAATGCAACTGGAAGTATGAGTTTTGTAACTATTAAATGTAGTAGGTTTGATAATCCACATTTGAAAACTATTTTTAGGATATGGTATGTCTCAACCATGTGGTCATTTGGACTTCTATCCGAACGATGGAAAAGAACAACCTGGCTGTGATATAACTCAAACACCCTTAGTGCCACTCACCCTCATAAGGTAACGAAAGTTTCTTTTTCTGGTACCTGGAAGGAGATTACTTTTTCTTTGTATTTATTCGGCATACAGAACTTTCAACTTTCCAGAGATGGACTTGAGGAAGCATCCAGAGTACTTGTGGCTTGTAACCATGTTAGAGCCATCAAGTTATTTATAGATAGTATCAATGCGAATTGTCCCTACATAGGTGAGTCTTGAATCTACCTACCACCATAACTAATATCTAATATCTAAACATCTGTAAAGTAAAGAAACGATACAGAACTGCAGTAGGTCTACTTTTCATTTTTTTGTTTCTTGAATAATTTTGACTTCATTAGTCAAAGTTTTGAGATGCAATGTTCGGAGCCTTTGGTGTAATAATGAATAGGTATTACTGGAGTTTTATTTCAACACCAAATCGTTATTTTAACACCTCGACACGAGTTTCGATCACCAAGTGATCATCTTCAAGAGGGAGATTATATGAAATGGATGATTGATCTTTCTCTTGGAAACGATCACTTGGTGATCGAAACACATGTCGAGGTATTGAAATAACGGTTTGGTGTTGGGATTAAACTTCAGTAATATTCGAAGTTTTGAGTTAGAGGTCAAAATTTCGACTTTTGAATACGAAGTTGTTCAGACAAAAAATGAGAATTTGTAACCCTTCGCTTTCTCAAGGAACCACCAAGTACCATGTAAAAGAAACTCCGACTCAAAATTTGCTTCGCTCAATTCTCAACAGAAGAAACCTCAATTTTCACTAATCATACCTAATTGTTATTAGGACACACCTGTTCCAGTTATAACCAATTCAAAGAAGGAAGATGTTTCACCTGCAAGCCAGGTACAGGGTGTGCCATTATGGGATATCATGCAGATTCAACTCCCGGATTGTTGGAAAACGAATTGCAACCGCAATCAAAGCTACAGGAAACAATTGGAAACAAATATTATTTAACCACTGGGAAGGAATATCCTTTTTGCCGTAAGTCTTAGTTATTTCATCATGAATTTTCAATCAAAGTGAGAGATCTAAGGACGTTGGCTATACAGGGTGGACCGGGAAAGAAACTTCCACATCAATCCAGAAAACTCATGAATAGTATTTTAAGCTCTTTCTCTGGTAGATTACATTGCAGTAGACTTCCGTTTGTTCACTCTGTATTACAGCTGATGAAAATTAAGTTGAATGTAAATAAAACATTCTATGTCAATTGGTTTCTGGTACCAATCCGGTAATGCTTGAGTTTGACACTTTTTGTGGAAATTTTGAACTATGCAAATCGAGATATGATAATGAATGAAGTGAAAAACTGTTGCAGTTATTCTTTTAATCTGTTAATTATCAGAATATCGTCGAGAATTGTATAAATGTATGCTGTTTGGAACCTTCAGTGTAGTAATGAATATTACTGGAGTTTGATCTCAACACCAAACCGTTATTTTAATACCTCGACACGTGTTTCAATCACCAACACAGATTAAACTGAGATTGAATTGTTTAATCTTCCTCTTGAAGATGACCACTTGGTGATTGAAACACGTGTCGAGGTGTTAAAAATAACGGTTTAGTGTTGGGATTAAACTCCAGTAATATTTATATTTATGCTTGCAAATCAATAATTGTTGCTTTTTTCAGCAAATAACTTGACCATAATAATTTGATCAAATCTTGGTACCAAATTTAAGGAATTTTGTCTTGAATTAATTATAAACGAAATCATTTGTTTGAAAGCAAAATTTTTAAGATTATGGGATTATATGCACTTCGATCGATTGAGTTTGGTATACAGAGGATATATGGTTATTTAAAAAAAAAGAAAACGATATTATAGAAAATTGTTTTCGTAATCTAAATTTTAGGATTTAAACTATTTCATCGTTATTATGTATAGAGGGGTTATATTCCGAGTGCACAAAGTGTAATCTATTTGCCCATTTAGAGAATATCTGAACAAAATGGGGTTGATCTTAACAATGTAGCAATGTAGCAAAGGGATAAAGGCACCTCGCCATGTTTTATTTGAACGAGAGGCACTGGATCAAAGGAGACAAGCAATGTATGGTATGGACAACCCATATTATGTCCAAAAGAATTTGATGAATATCCAACAAAGTTTCTGTTCTATAACAGGAAACGATATTGTTGGGACGGGTATCATAAAGATTTGAGAGAAAAAAAGCAATGAACCCTCGGGGATGTAGTTTTTTTCAGAGACTTGGAAGAAGTGAACAAATCCGATGGCTCTCATGTAGAAAAAAGGCACGCCTTCTAATATTGCGACTTTTTCAGTTAATACTGTCGATTTCATAAGCCAAAACTTCATAAGGAATCATTCATACAGACCGATGACAAACAATAATTATAATCAGTATGACCAGCAGTCCAACGAAGTTTTTATGAAATTTCAGATTATTGAAGATTTCAGTTTTATTTTCTCACACCAAAAAAAGTTTGTGAACAACGAAATATGTTTCTCTGCAGTACAACTACTCACTTACAATAATTCTACTGAACATCTATTATTCTTGACAATTCTACAAAATTATATTTCATTTGGTTGCCAAATGTTTAGTAACCTTCCATATGAAGTCAAAATGTTTAATCATGTTATTGGTTATGTTGATATTTCAAATTTTGTGAATATATTTACCTCAATCGCCACTAGATTTGATCTGGACACCTTACTTATAAAGATTGTAGTTTCATCAAGTGGTTGGTAGTCCAAAATCTCTCAAAATACCTGGTGCACTGCACCTCACTATCATATAAGCTGCTTAACATGGTTCTCAGAAATTCTCAGAAATTCTCCACTTCAAATTTCATCTATTCTGCAAAATATATATCCTTCGAAATATGTTCATTTCTCTTTTCTTTCAGACCGCATTTATCGAGTAAGCGTTGAAACAGCACACCCCTCATTTGCCGAGAATTGGGTACAGGGTCATTTGAAAGCTTCCGTCTACAGCCCCTCTGGGGTAATCCACATGGACCTAACCCCTTCTGGTGATATGAAGTTGGAACATGGTGCGACCTATACCACTATAGTGTCTCATCCTATAGATCTAGGAGGGAACGTGAGAAAAGTAGAGCTCAACTGGGAATATGATATGAATGTCTTAGAACCCAGAACTTTGTGCTTGTTCTGGTGCAATGACCACCTCTATGTGAAAAACGTATTGGTGGAAGAAATGGAGATGCCAGGGCGAGGGTGAGTTTATTTATGCAACAATAAGCAGTGTAATTCAACTTAAAAGTACAAAAATCACAGTAAGAAATTGGCTAGAAAATAACGGGGTTGGCTTTCTGTGAAAGAAACGGTGCGAGCCTCTAGATAAAACGTCATATTGCCTAGTCGCCTGGTATCCTCCGTCCACATTCCAGCCGGTTGGGTGTAACTATCTTGTTCAGTTGGCAATAGGTTTTATTCCTGTTGTACCTGAACAATAATAGGAATCATGAATGGAAATTTGTTCTGGCATCTTGAAAAACATCAAGAAATATGCCAAACTGTAGGAAATATTTTATTGTATATGGGTAACTAAGTTCCAATCAATGCAATGGATGAGCTCGAATGTCCAAATCAAAATTCAAGCCCATGGTGTTTTTTTCTCGAATTCAATGGAATTCTATTTGTAAATTGGGTTCCTACAGGACAAATAACAGTGAATAAGTTATATCATCTTGAGATTCTAGCCACAACTGAGTTACCTGGTTTATAAATAGGTTTTGAAAAGTGGATGAATAGTTATATGTTCCATAACTCTCAACTCCAATGATTAATAATAACTAAAAGTACTTACTGCATTTTCTGTAATATTTGTAAGGAGGTGAGAAGAAAAAAGCGGCAAATGAACTCAATACATGACGCCAAATATGGTTGTTTCAGTTTTTTTATCTATATTTGCTCAATTCACCTTGATTTTCAAAATGCTAATAATGTTTTTGTCACAAATTAGGTACGATGAATTTGTTCAATGGTAAAGGAATATTTTCCAACCCGGATTTCTATAACATTTGCATCTGTTGAACTCTCTTCCAAAGCCAATCATTTAGTTAATCATCAAAATGTTTTCCTCAAAAGTGACAACGGTCCGGAGAGATTTCAATAATACTAGTTGAATCATATTGTCATCTTGGATGACTCTAGATGACTGAACATTGTCAATGTTTTCTGCCATGTCAGATGCATTCGACTGTTGACAATTTCAACTATTGAAAAATATATGAAGATAGATGAAGGCATCCAACCCATTCGTTACATTGCTGTTGAGAAATTGAAAACACCCAAAACTGTAGTTCAGATTTCGTTACAAAAACTGACTTGAAGTTTTTATAGCAAAGCATCTTTTCTTCAACAGGAAAATTAAAGTGTTTTCAGGTGGTCTTTTTATATCCGAAAAATTTACTAATTGTTTCTTTTCTTTAAGATTTTTACTCGTTTTATAGAAATGGAGAGTTTCATCTAGACCAAAAATTTTTCTCCTTGAAAAAATATGAAAATTTCACATTTTACTATGACAAACTTGCATATACAATTAGATCAATTATAACCTCAAAGTTTTTGTACTTCATGAAAAAATTCTAAACCACTCCTCCTTGAGTGAGAACTAATATTCTTTTATAGTACGAAATAACTCACAAAAATACTAGTACTATTCAGTACAAGATGTCAAAAGTTTTGGCTATCTACTTCTCCGCCTTTATACAAAAAAAAAATGGGAATCATCCAAAGAAAGAGGACAATTAATTTCAAAATAACTTTTTTACGAATGTAAACTAATGTTTAGAGTTCAAACTGAATAGGAAAAAGTGTTTTTGTATAATTCATTGTTCATATAGAAGTAGCTGTTTCGAGAGTATTTTTTATTATGTATAATTCAATGTTTATATGAAAGTAGTTGTTTAGAGAGGGCTTTCTTCTCTTCATTGGAGGATTTCCACTTTTTTTTATAGAAATGTAAAAGTAGAAATCCAAAACCATTCCCAAAAATTAATCTCTCTTAGCAATATACCCCTTTCAATTTATGTCAAGTCATTTTGGCCTATGCCTTTGTATTTCATCTTACACATTATATTCTTTCAACAGGAAAAGAGATGCCCAATTCTCCAGCAAACTGTGTTCCAAAGGAAAAAAAGACTATGCAGATATTTCTAATAGGGGAAAAGGAATTTTCACAGACTCATGTTCAACTTCAGACAAATATTCCAAGAGCTAAATTTTGAATAACTAGTGAAAAATCTGAAATAGTAATAAACGTTTTTTCAAGAAAGGAGGAATAGGTGGTATGTAATATACTAGATTCGAGGATAAGCATTTTTAGAAATATTTGTTATCGATTGTGATTTAAGTAGGTATATTTATTATGAAAGTACAAATTTAGAGAATTTGTCAATCCCACTGAGAGTTTTATTTATAAGGTTTCCAAGGGATTTTCAAATCAAAAATTGAAAAAACAGTTTCCAAATTATTTGAATGGAATTAGAAACCATTCAAATCCTGATTGTGAGGTAGATCTATGAAATTGAGGTATTATGGATGCAATCTCCAGTATGTGCCTTCACAAAAATATGTAAATTGCAATATTTTAGAAAAAGCAAAGTGGCTTATTTCATTTGTATACTTATATGATGATGAGTTATCATTTTGAAAATGTGATTTTATTCAGTCACCATCTATTATGTCAATGTTTTTATAATATAATTTCATCCACTTTATATTTTACACATATAACTTCGATTTTGAACTTGTGACCTATGTTTGTGATATCATTTATTTTTTACTCGAGACAATAAATATATATATATACAGTAAAAAGTATTTTATTTTCCATAAAAAGCATATACATAAATTAAAAATCCTTTTTTTGTTATAACAGTTTCAAATATCACTCTTTTTACTTATAACCTATCCATCCACGTGAATTAGAACTTTTCCTGTACATTTTTTTTCTTCTATGAATTTAATAGCTTCATTGATTTCACCTAAGCTGAATCTAGCACTTATGTGTGCACTGATGACTCCTTCATTGGCAAGTTCTAGAGTATCATCCACTACCGTTTTATAAAGGTGTTTATTCTGCCTTCTCAATTCTTTCAAACTGACAATAGACAAAAATGAGTGTGGTTTAGGTGCTGGAACAGTTTTATAATAGAATGGTGCTGCGTGAAAGATTTTTCCACCTACTGAAACACTGAAAAAAATAAGCCTATTTTATAGTTGATTCAAAACATTTCATTTAAATTAAAAAAATAATACTTTTGAAAAAACGGATAAAAAATTTTTGGTTTTCTACTTGTCCATTTTTTATCAAAAAAATGTGTGGAACTTTCAAAGATAGCAAGTAATTGACTTCAAAATAAATTCATGACGAAGAAGTTTTATTACAGATACAAACTGAAAGAAAAAGTAAACCCAAAACAGCTAGTTTCAAACATGTTATCAATGAATTGCACAAAAATAATTTTTTCTCTTTCAGTTAGTACTCCAAACCATCACAATGGAATTGAAACAGGAACACTATACAACCCAATTTATGAAAATATATTGATATAAAACAACTCAAAAGGTGAGGCGCTCATTTCACCAAGAGTTTGATAGTTCCATGAAGTGAAACTTTATATTGATACTTTTTCATATAGTATATTGTGTAGCATTCCTGTAATTACTAAAAATAGTTATTTTGGATTAATTTTTCCTTCCAGTTTGTATCTAAAAGAAACTTCATGATATACATTTTTCATATAATGATTGAACAGTAGATAGCCAAAAAATGTTTTCCAAAAATTGAAATCTCCTAAAAAATATTTCCTCTAGAACTGCAGAATAACCTCATACATATATTTTCAAATTCTTCAGCATTGAACTTTTGAATTTTGAATTGATTATTGAGCCTTACCAACTCCCAATGGTTTCCATCATATAATCCCCTACTGCATCATAAACAATACTTGCTCCTTTATTCTCTGTTATTTTCATGCACTGCTTAGTTAACTTTTCACTGAAATGAAGTGTTTCAAAAGCACCTCTTTCTCGAACCAGCTCACCTCGCTCCTCAGTGTCAACAAGGCCTATAACCTTAAAGTTGATATATGTGAAAATGATCCAATAAAAAGAAAATATTTACCTTAGCTGCATAAACATTTGCAGCAACATCTACAGCTGCCAATCCCAAACCTGCAGGTCCAGCAGATATTATAATCCTTTCATTCTCTTTGACAGAAGCTAACTTTGAAAAGGCATATACAGCAGTGGAGTGGCCATATGCTATGACAGCTGCATCCTTCCTTTCCAGGTCACTTGGAATTCTCCAGACATCATCAACATCTAACTGAAACAAGCAGGGCTGCATTATCTGATACAATAAAAATTGCTTAGATGTGGTGATTTCAAAAGGAGGCCCAAGAACATTCAAAAGCAGTACTAAGATGAGTTTATACAGATAGCCAGATCACACTCGGGCTTTTAATCATGCTGGTTTGGGATTCTTTAGTGAGTACCAGGAGGCCACAGAATCACAGAAAATGAAAAACATGATGAGTGAACCACAAATACGTCATCATCTTCACATATTTACCCTAAACCAATTGTGGAAGTTCCATAATTATTGAAATAGAATTCAGAGGAGAACCAGGCCAGAAAATATGGGAAAAAAAACTTTTTTAATATACAAGAATTGGTTCACAATGATTACAAGTCTATTCAGCACTTTCCAGTTCAGAGATCACTTGAACAAAATAAGGCTATATAAAGAGACCTTGGCTGCGGTCAATAGAACAAAGAATGTCTCATGCATTAGTACCAAGTTCAGAATAATATGACAAATATACAACAAAACACTATATTTTTCTTATTTTATCTTACTCTTTTCATAAACCCACCTTCAGTTATCGTCTACCTACCTACACATTTTAAGTTATTTGTTTACCCTACAGTTGCTGATGAAATCTAGCGGAATTTGTATCATTTGAAAATAATGTGTTAGTGTTATATAATCAACATGAAGTCTCCTATTTTAGTTTTGAAGACCACACTGCTTAAAGTGCATAGAAAACAGTAATAGTAAATCTCAAATTATAGTTTAATGGTAACCATGCATACCACACACTGTTCAGCAATCCCCCCAAAATTTTCAAGACTCAGTCCAGCAACTCTATCGCCAAGGATTATGTCTTCATTTGAAACATCTCTGCCTTTCTCGATAACCTCCCCAGAGAGCTCATAGCCTGGTATGAAAGGAAACTCTCCACCACCTTGCCTGAATTTATGGCAATCCACTGAATTGACACTACAGTAAATCACCTGTACTCGTACTTGATTTGGCTTGAGGCTCACTACTTTGCGTTCTTCAATTTCTAAAGGTTTTCCAGATTCTTTAATAATGGCTGCTTTGAATGTACTGGCCGATTGGTGCGTATTATACTGCGAATTCGTTTGGCAGAGCTTTCTGAGGGTTCTAGAGAATATCTTATTCATTTTTAAAATATTTGTTCAAAATCAAGAAAAATTTTTTTAGAGGCTATTATCCCAATTGAAAAACACAACCTCAACCGCAACCGTTTTCTTCTTCTTATTTTTTCATACGCAACAAACATTGGCTTCAGCCAATGTTTGTATATAGCGGATCATGAAATAGGACCAAATTAGGTCGAGGGGATATCTGGGGTAAAGGAAAATCCGTGACATCATTGGATGAAACTTATTCGTTCCAATGAATTGTTGAATGTATATCATAATCCAATATCTTATTTCTTTCGCGTTTGTAGTATTAGTGAATGATTTCCCTAACATTTGTGGTGTGAATGTTACTTTTTCAAAAGTTTCTCTAGGACTAGGATTATATTCTTTGAAGTAAAAAGGGATTCAATAATGTGCTCATCCTAAATATAGTTCTTCAATTTCTATATATTAATCCCCAAAAAGATTTCCGAAAAGTAGTTTGTAATTTGGTTTGCAAAGTCCTAGAGAAACATATTCTCATTTGTTTCCGCAGATAGTAAGGAATATATAGGAAACCTAATTTATGGTAGATTAGTGAAAAAAGATATTGCTAACGGTTAGTACTTTATGGTAACATCGAAAATAATGATATTTGAGTCCTCACAATAGAATCAAGTTGAGTAACTCTAATACAAGTATTATTTAACGGTCCAAACCGAATGTAAATTATATTTTCAACTGGAGGTGGCAGTGGCAGTTTCTCTGTTCATTTCTAAAATGGTGATGTTTATGACGACTGGGAATCGCTATAATAGACAACCCATCATACAAATTCATAAAAGGTGAATATACTTAGCAAAAACCAAGAGGCATGTCTGAGTTTATATCAATGAAGCTATGATATGCCTCTTCTTCACTCCATCAATCTTCCATCTGGAGCCATGTCATCTTTTCAAGTGTTTTGAAAAAGTCCAACGGTATATAACAGGGTGATCAATTCTGCAATACCTCTCCAGTCAATTCGCTGTCTAATATAGTTTTCATTCAAGAATAACCTAACAGGAGCAGCATTATTGTGTGGAGATGCCCCTTCCATATGAAACATCAATTCAGTTCTTGTGAGAGTGTCATCTTTTCTGATAATCGACAAAAGTGGCTAACAATATAATTTCGCAATAGAGCCCACACATTAATTGCTTTTGAGGTTGAAGCGTAGGTACATATGTTTCTCAAACGGAACTTTTTTTATCGAATAAACTGTGTCCTTCGATACTTTTTGATTTTTTCCGTTCTTAATCGTTATGTTTGGAGTCTATTATTTCAATATATCATATCGTTTCAAAATATTTAGATTTGAAATTTTCTTGCAAACTTTCCATATACAATTTTATGTGGTAGGTATGTGTCAAATAACGTGAATAACTAAAGTATAGAACTGTAGTATACCACTTGACTTGGACAATTTTTCATAGCATAATAATTCATAACATTCATCATTATATTACCAACAAAATTCTTAACAACTTATATAAGTTCTATCTGATGATGAATTGACAGGTAGAAGTTAACTCTCCATTTATCCAAATTTGAGAGCGTCGGCATAAAATTTTCAACCCAACATGAAGTACACATAATTACAGTTCCTTTCCAAATTCAAAGTCAGCTATCTCTCAAGCTTCATTACACAAAAAATATAATATTATATTATTCAACTAGCGAGAAATGTGGCATTACTCTATTTGACCTAACCTCAACTTCACGTCGACTACCTCTCAAATTATGGTCAAATAAAGCTATTTAAGTTTCTTCATGGTTGAAGAGTACTGTACTTCTTAACATTGAATATAGAGTCCAAAGCGTAGATGATATATATTTATCACCTAATTCGAAAAAATATGCTAGAAATACATTTTCCAAAAATGAATTTACATTCTTGTTCTTTCGCTAATTGATGAAAACGGTACCTATATTTTTTGCTTGATTTATTTGGTAAAGGACCTGCTGTCTGCCACATTAGTAATTTCACGTTTTCACTTTCCGAATCCAAAAAAAACTATATTTTTCAAAACGAGAATTATTAGTACACTGATTAAGTTTGACATTTGAAAACAATTTTTAAGTAGATGAATTCTTAAGGCTTCTCAAGTTATGAATTTGCTCATCTGTGATTGGTCTCAGAGTAGTGAGCTATAAATTTGATCGAACGTGATTGGTTCAAAGGTGTGAGTTATGAATCATTTTGACTACTAATTCACCAGGAAATGGTCACATTATTCATGTTTTCTCAAAATTCATAGAGAAAGACTAATGCATTCACCTGAGTTACAAAAGTTTTTAAGGTCAATTGACCGATAAACTGCCAATATAAGAAACTTGTTGGAATCATATATGACAAATAGAACCATAGTTCTCTCACGTACTCAAGATGTGAAACTTTTAGGGTACCACATTGTTCAGTTATTGGTCCTTCGCTGTTCCTTTCATATGTAAACGATCTGCCACAGTATTCAGACGATGTTCATAAAACAATGTTGATCCACTTGTATCAATTAATTACCGATGAGTGTTCTGAATACTGCTGTTAGTCTTCAAAAATTCTTATATTCTGAGAACCGGAATTATTTTTTATATAATATTGATTTGTGAGTTGCTTGTAGCTACTTTGTCATATCATTAGATTTTTGAGCCGAACTTTATTCTGTGAAACCTGAAAAGTGGAAAAATTTCTAGGAATGAAAAAAATACCATCAGAGGCCTTTCAAATACTTTATTTGATAACAACACATGTATATTAACATATATATTTGGTGAGAACAAATAATTGAATAATGAGAATTCGAATATATCATTCATATATTTACACATTACACAACAATATCTTTTGGGTAAACAGCACAGTAAAAACACCATTTTCGGTTGGAGTTTAAGTTTAACAAAAAATGAAATAATTCATAAATAACAACAGAACAGACTTTCCAGAACACTGCGTGAATTTTATTATCGTACACACCTCATTGCACGTTTTCAAGGGGATGCTGAATGCTCAACAGAAAGTAACTGTAGGGGTTCTCCCCACGAAAAAAAATCGCTTCGAGCATTTACGATGAATACTTACAAGTAACACTAGTTTTTCTACCTATATAGAGACTAGGTATACATAATCACAGAGTATCTAAAAAAATTATACTAATACTTGAAGTTTCCATGTTTATGAGCGATTTTATTAAAATAGTTCTCTAAAAGAAGATAAATATCTATAACTTTTTTACAGATAATTTAACAAAAACAATAGTGAAACAAATTTTACTAAACGTATCGCTAAAATGTCATCAATACTAAAGTTTCTTTCTTTAATTGGTTATGAATGAATTGAAATGTTCAGTGTGTTCAATTGAAGAAAGAACAAACATTTATAACCATTATGGTCAAGAAGATATAAATACTTAACTAAAACGAACTTTGTACATAGATACAAATAAAAACGAGCTATTTACAATTGTTTCTCAATAGTAGGTATATAATACATTGCATTTTTCATTTTTAGCAAGAGATATCTATACAGCTTATCTCCCTTTGTCTTTGAGTAATTATTTACAAAATCACAATTTAATATTACGTATGGCTCCAGAGTAGGAATAACATTCAGTATCATGGATACACATAAAATTTCTTGCTTATGTTGAAGGTCAGTGGATTTCATATTGATGGTTGTTCAGATTTCAGATCCACTGAAATAGTTTGAATTTCAAGTGGTAGGGTTCTTCAAAACAATTTTTATAAAATGTGTCAACTCTAGTAACTATTGTCAATGAAATGAAAATAATGAAATATCGTTCAACTCTGAAAAGCTCTTTAGGTTGAGTCTTTTCTCAAAAATTATTTTTTTCAGAAATATAGTAAATTAACTACAGGAGAGAGATTGTTCATTGATAGGACACAAACGGCCGACTTTCATCGTATACGCTATTGAAAAAATTGATTTGTTTTTTTATAAACACTTTAGGTACATCTGTTTTGAAAAAAAATGTGTATTCAAATATTAAATCATTCATTTCACAGTAATGAATCACTCAAGAATAACAAACCTTTGAAACCACTCATAGTAGTTATAAAAAATGATGATATTAATAACTTTCAGCGACTTATCAGTGATCCAAATAATATTTCACTGATGGACTGGTTGGGTGAAGGATCAAAAAAATATGTGACAAAAACTATTCCAATGGTCAGTTCTGGATCAAACCAACATATCCATAGTATGAACTTATTGGAGTAGCATCGCCATCTATATGTTATTGGCTCAAACAGTCTTAATCGATTGGTAGTTGTCTACTCATTTGAGTGGGTTCCTTGGCAGTGAGACCATCTATCACTTCTAAATATGACCACTTTTGTTAATTTCAGTGAATTCAGCAGCTTGAGCATATCACATATCTCTATTATGAAAAATTATTGCTTTTGTCTCTCACAATACATATATACCAGATATATATACCTAAAAAATGTGTATGATGAATATAAAAATGGAGGCTAATGACCATATTAGTAAAAAAAGGAAAATTTTTTAAGTTTCTCCTAATACATAATAATATTTGTTAAAATTGGAAATACCCTCCTATAATTATTTTGTCCAGTAGTAACTTTCAAGTGTTACTTCATTTCATTTCTTTTAGTAAAAAAAACATAGTACCTACATACAGTAATTTTCAACTTGAAGAGCCCCTAACATGAAATTCGGTAGGGATCAAAATCATTATCAATATTTGATCCATGGCCTTCCATTGAAGAAATTTATATTGATGTCACTTTGAAACTTTTGGACAGTTTTTACTTCAATCTACAACTACAAGAAGCCCCAAAAACCTTTCAAGAATATCAACTTTAAATAGGCGTTGGCAACACAGTAAAATCCTGCAATGCACACTTCACAGTTTCATACAATGGTCTGTTCTCGTCACTGCAGTACCCTTCAGGCGTGCAAAGCGTTTGCAATTTACTCAAGTAGGAATCGAAGTTGTCTTGGCCGATTTTCTCTTGAGTCATTACCCCGCCTCCCGGCAGCCGTACGTGTTCCAGGAGGGTGATGACGTTGTTCCGAAGGCTTTCGTAGTACTCGTTCAGGTTGGTGGTTCGTTGGCTGAGGGCTTGCGTTTCCTGCGTTCAGGGGAGAAGGAAGAGTTTTAGTGACGTAGTCCTATTGGATTTTTACGAAAAGGCAGCTGTGACTGATATGAAACCTATTGTTAGGTATTTTTTTGCTAGTGAAATGATATATAAAGTTCTGTTTTGAAATGTATCTATCACTATTTTTAGTGTCAAAATTGTCTTTAATATAAGAGAAGTGCACTTTTTCTGATGAGAAACAGCTTTAAAATAGGCTGAACTAGTTTTTCCACCATTTTTCTTAATTAGAACTGAATAATAATTGTTTATTGTTCATGCTCAACTTATATCATAAATAAAAGGACTTCATTAATATTTTTAATGTTCTGTACATGATTACTATCACATTTATGTGTATTCATGAGTTGGCAACCAACTCTACCAGTAACTCCCCCATGTAGCGACACTCTTGTTGACGTACATAAAAAAGTCTAGAGACCACACCATTGTCAATTAAGAAGCATACTTTGTACAATCCATAATTTTTTACAATTTTCCTTCGGTTATACCTACTTTCATTATATTTTCTTTTGATGATATTGATAATGCTATTATTCTATAATTTTGGTAACATTCACTCTATTGTCGGGATATGTACGACTTCATTGAAAATACTGTTAGACGATTAAACCGTTCAAAATAAGTAACCTGTTTTTATTCTATTTTTATTACATCCTCGCTTATCATCTGAAGTATTCAAAACAATATATAATTGAATTTGAAATAGATCAACTGCTCATCAACCTATATCAGCTCCAGTTGGATGCTGTCGCTAGACGTAAACGATACGATCGATGTATGGTTTACGTCGAGTTATCTAAAGATGAATTCGCACGAGTCGCGAGTCATAAATATATCATAGAAAGTTAGGTCATTAATTCTCAATATTCAAAGTAGCAACATTGTTGCATGAACATGTATAAAAACTTTGGGCAATCTTTTTCTCATAAAAATCGGAATACTTTTTGAAATTGAAATGGCACTTTGTTCAGTTCATCGATTTCTATTCAGGAGGACCACGAAATGGACGATATTTTCGTATCATAATTCAAACATCAAACTGAAGCAAATCATTGATTACTGTCCGAAGAAACGCAAGCTACAAATATTTGTTTTATTTAATTTTTTTAATGTAATATTCGTTTGAACAACAAAGATACGAAATTAAATAAAAAATCTGTAAACCAATTAACTCAGTTACTGAAATAAATGACTGACTGACTGAAATAAATTTACTGGAAATATAAAATATTTTCATTCACACTGATGCCAGTGCTGTAACTCTACGGCAATGATCACCTCTAATGTACTGTTATGAAGCAGAGGGATTTATTTTTTACTTGTTGGTGAATAGTTTTGGAGAGGAGGTCGTTCAACAAGGAAAATAATAAAATAAGGTAGTTAGAATGGAACTCATGTACTAGATGGTAGGGTGTGAACTGTTTACGTTTCAAGGAAGTTTTATATAACTCAAGGATAGACCTACTTGCGACTTTTTGTCTTTGTCTCGAGTCGTAATTTGAATTCAATTCAAATCAAAATCGTTCAATATATTTACTACGAAAATTCTTATAATTTAATATATCAAAATACTAGATTTTTATAGTTCAAAAATGGTGAAAAATCGAATGGTTTGGCGCTAACATTTGTAAGAAAATGGCGACCATAAAAAGTGAACAGCAACAGCTGATGTTCAAAGAGATGTCAGAATCGATATATATTTCTTCTGAAAAGACAAGTCTTTGAGATTGTATAAAGTAATTGGATAAAAACATCCAAACTTCAAATGTTCATTACGTGTCATAAGCTGCACGAGTAGAGAAATTGAAGCTGGGTGTAGGTTTATAGGTATAGGTATATTAGTCATGATCTTTTGACAAGGAACTAAATTTGAAAATTCAGGATTACTTCTAATTTATAAGTTGTGTTTGTCATGAGGATAGTAAAAAAAACGCAGATTTATTATAGGTAATATTTTTTTGTGTAGTGTAGCTTGCTCATATTTTCCTGAGTCATATAGGAAAAGTACATAATGCAAAAATATTTAAAATTTAATTTTTTTTTTTTAATATGACAAGTGACAATTAAAAAAATCTGTGTTTTTTGTTTTTCTTCGCTCTCGTAAATAGCGAACACAGAATAGACTAGATATAACGGATTATTGTACAAACGAACACATCTATAGTATGAACTTATTGGAGTCAGCATCGCCATCTATATGTTATTGACGCAAACAGTCTTAATCGATTGGTAGTCCTCTACTCATTTCAGTGGGTTCCTTAGCAGTGATAACTAACATTATGCTGATAAATCCGGTGAAATAAAAAGAAATCATCATCACTTCTAAATATGACTTTGTTAATTGACTGATCTTTGTTAATTCAGGGAATTCAGCAGCTTGAATATATCACATTTTCATTCAACAGATATAATTTGTATATTTTCAGAGAATTTAAGTAATTGACACTGGAGGAGACCCCTGTTGTATCAGAACTATGGAAGCAACAGAAGAGATGTGCATACTTAAATTTCGAGTAGTTGTGTACAATGTTGAAAGTCGAATCTCCCACTAGAAGGAATAAAAATCACAATTTTTATGGTCTCCTTCCTTCATCAGCTGTTCATTTTTGTGGTTATTGAAATTTTGAAACAAATTCTAGGCCACCACTAGTTTTCTTTCAAAATGCATGATAAATATCAAGAAATATGTTGCTATTAAAACCTAATACAGTTACTACTCTTTCAAATAAAACCCAAGTGGGATTTTATTGCCATGTTGATAGAGATCCATTCAATGTTTTTGTTATAATTTGAGATAAAACCCACAAAATGGATTCATTATTGCATTTATCATTAGACATCTCTTGGAGATTCAGCTTTTGGCACTGAAATTTAGAACGTATTTTTTTACATTTTGAAGATTTCAGAATATCATTTTCACAATATCTTGATAACTGTTGGTGATGATATGATAAAACTTGCCTACATTAATAACTTTTCATTTTGAGAAGTCTACACTCTGGATGAGTTTTTGAGATTACCCCCTAATTCACGAAAAACAATTTGATTTTATTGAATTTTATCTTGTTTTACTAATCATTGTGAGAATGTCCAAAAAGAAAAAGGGTGTTTTAGTTGTCTTGGACTGTCCCATATAAATACTAGCATGCTATAATACAATATTTAATTTTGAAATTATGTATACTGATTGCTTTGTTGCGAAGTGCATAATGTACAGAAGTGATTGCAGTTGAGAGACTGCAATATTTAATTTTTTCATCAAGAACAATCTCATTTCATCACTTCAAATTAATGCCTATTGTGTTACACTAGTTAAACACACTTCAATCATTCACAGTGTGATCAGGTCACGAAATGGTTATTATTTATTAAAAACTAACCGTTTAGGATCATCAACCTAGTTGATTCTTCAACTAATAGTATCATTTTGCTAAAAGATTTCTAATAGTGTATGTCCCTACTGCTTGAAACCTTTCACAATTGCAATAACTCATGAAATGTTTTTACATGATTATCACAAACTCACCTTTTCACCATGTCCAAGATGGCTTTCCATGGCATTTATGTCCGATTTCAATTTAATCATTTGTGATTCCACTCTGGCATTTTCCCTCTGAAGTTCTGAAATTTCAGCTTCCAACGTCATGAGGTCTTCACCATTATTGGGACCTTGTTCTATACCTGCAAGAAGATGTCTAGAAATAAACTTTAGTTCAATGAGAAAAACTACTCTGAATATATGTTCTCAAGATATCCAAAGAATATTCTGTAGGGAAGTAGTTTCACAAATTCACTGGTTCTAAAACATATTTAACTCTTGTGAAGTGATTTTGAACTACAATATCTTTCAGGATTGAATAATTCACTATTTGAAAATGACAAAAAGGAATACTTTTTGAGCAGAGGCTCAAGACAAGTACATAATATATAAAGTTCTGTGAAATTTATATAGTAGAACTATCAGTTGAATTGACTATTACTTGCTACAGAAATACAATTCTGCTGCATGATATCCCATAGAATATTTTGAGACAAGTTGTAATAAACGTAAACCAACCTGTATATCCCTTGGCATAAAACGGCATGTCTTCAGGATATTTAGACTTTTTGATACTTTGGCCTGCTACTGGACATCCACTAAGTGATCTGTGAGTTAGAAAAGATCCGTTAATATGGCCAGTTCCATCACATCCGGGGGTTGGACAGTTGACTCCCTCAAATTTCATAGCAGTGGCTGCTGCTACTGCCGCTTTGTGCTGCTCTACTGAACCACCACTTTCCAGTACCCTCATTTTGTTTCGGTTGGCAATTGGACAGCCAGAAGCACTGAAACGGTACACAATTTAGATGATCTAGTTGAATTATTGAGTGTATATTATGTTTACAGATGTGATTCAGATTTGACACAGCTCTGTTGTACATCAGTTCTTCAAAAGAAATTGAGTGCCTGAGTAAGAGAAGGGGCTGTGTTATACAAGTTAATGGTTCTGGATCGTGCTGCTATCTGTGGACCCTAATACGAACTTGTTGAAGGTGTGTTATATTCCCACATTCATTCTCAAGATGTATGATGATTTCTTTTAGTGTATGTTTGGGTTGAAAAACAGCTTCAGCTGATACTTCGCCCATTCGTCAGAAGGTTATCTTCAAATGATGTAAATACAGTTATTATCATTACTTATTCTGATAAAACCTTCATTTTCTTAAGTTGATTTTGTGGCATAGCACTCACCCTCTTTTGATGAGGCACTCAAATGCTTTAATAAAAAATACAGAAATTCTGAACATCTACATTCATATAAATGTTAGTATGATATGTATCTTGTTTAATTTTTATTTTATATACTAAGACAACAACAAAAATTATAAATTTACTAATTGTATTTTTGGCACAACTTTCATTCTACAAATATTTTTAATGTATTTCTAAAAAAATCACTTGATTGATTGTGAAATAATTGAGTGAATTGAAGAATTGAGTTTGATTTATTTCATGAGTATTAGTAAATAGGGAAAAATTAAATATTCTGATATTCTGGTGGAAAAACCAATAATTTCAATAGAATAGAATTTGGAAAAGCTGAATACACTTATTTGAATGAATGAATCGAATAGTTTTTTTGTATTAAAGTGTATGATGTTTAAAATTCTTGCAAAGCGCTTTCGACTTTCATCGTCATCAGTGCTCACTTGTCAGGCAACAGGAAGTATCAAAATGAGTACATGACACATGTGTAATATTTGAATTATATAAAACAAAATTGGCTTATAACCCAGAAAATAAATTTTTGGATTGGGGCCATGTGGTTCAGTCAAAGTATTATATGAAGTATATATTATATGAAGTATGGGGCCACATGGCCCCAGTCCAAAAATGTATTTTCTTGGTCATAAGCCAATTTTGTTTT